>JASDQU010199239.1:0-11228 GCA_032191745.1 Picea mariana
AAGAATAAGTCGAATGTAAGAAGACCTAATAGAAGCTTCCACTTCTAGAAGGATCTTCCTCTAGATGGTTCTTTTGATAGACATATTTAGTATAAATAGGAGTCGAGGGTATGAGAACTTTTGTATTTGATATTATTGTAATAGAGCTCTTCTTGACTGGAGGTTGCCCCCTCAAAGAGGCAAGTGAACATTGCTCTCAGTAATCAAAGTGTTATTTATGGTGTTATTCTGGTATCATTTTGGTATTATTGTGGTGTTGTTCTGGTTATATTGTTGTTCATCTGCCATTTCTAGAATTTTATTTTTGTTATGCATACTTTTTATATCTGGAATATTACAAGTGGTATCAGAGCACTTTCCTCAGCAGAAAATTGTGGGTTAATTTTTTTCAGGGTAGAGACGTATTCCGACGTCTTTAAGCTACAAAGATCCATCATTACGTGCATAAACCCATGGTTGGGGATTCATACACACAGTAAATACAAGTGGTACTTAAGCGCATATTTGTTGGCCACCCTCGTAACCCCTGTTGGTACCCCTTCGAGTGGTAGCGCATCAGATAACACCTGTATACGGATCGACCTAGATTTCCAGAAGCCCTTTTTAGATAAATCGATTGGCCACCTAACTGCTATTTTGCCACTGAGAAAAACACTCGAGAATATACTCTCTAGTACCTGGGTAATTGAGTAGTATGGATAAGGGCACGGTCTAGCTTCCTTATTTGGTGCCCTAAGATATTGGTTCGAGTACTACTGTTGGACCCCACACATATATCAGAGAGCTATAGCACAGGGAAAACCCTTGTCTATAGAACCCTTGAATACCTAACCTTTGCGGATGGAAATAAGAAAAAAAATAGACAAGATCTTTTTCCACGCAACTGTGTCTCCTGCATTCGAGTTTCCAAATCACTACACATTTCTTCCTGATTAAGAATTTGGGCATTTCATCACTGTAGTATTCTTCAGACCGGAGTATAACTACGCAGGTTCATTTCATCACCATTATTTGAGACATGTTCCATTGGATTTATCTATTATCCCTTATCACATTCATACGTATAATTTTTCAACAAAATTTTGACCCCACCCGCCCATTTTCGGTTCCCTCGTCATCATGGCCCATAACCATAGCCAAGGCTTGGAAGCTTGCTTCAATACCTTGGAATATAATTTCACATAAACCCAACAAGAAGTGAGACAAATCAGTGTCAATATTTCCACCATCAATAAAAACATGCATTCCTCCATCATCGCCTCAATCGAGGACCTCAAAGAAGACCTCAAACAAGACATTACTACCCAACTTGAATCTATCACTTCGATGATCTGCACCAAGCTTCATATCCCTATAGATCCCCCTTTATCTGACCCACCTTTGCATACCAAAGTTGAAACTTCCTCTTATTCCCATAATTTTCAGCCCCATCACTTTCAGCGTGACCTACACCTTTCGCGTGTGGATGTGACCAAATTTGATGGCTCAGATCCCACTGGTTGGGTAAATCAAATGGAACATTATTTCTCTTTGTACGACATTACAAATGAGTTGTCCAAACTCTGGTATGGTGTTCTCCATCTAGATCAAGAACATTGGCAATGGTGGCAATGGAGAAAAACTGTCCGTCAAGGGTATGTTGCTTGGACACACTTTGTGGCAGAGATTTATGAATGCTTTGACATTGACACCAACCATTTAGGCTATTTGAAAAAGTTGAAACAATCTGGCACAATGGAAGACTTTATAGCTACTTTCGAGTGATTGGATTTTCGTACAGAGGGCATGTCTAATGCTTTTTTCCAAGAATATTTTATGAGTGGCCTCAACGATGAGATTTGTGCCCATGTCCTCATGGTTTGGCCTCAGATTTGGGTGGAGGCTACTAAAATAGCTAAGGAAGCACAATAGGTTGTCTCTTCTCAAAACCGGAAACCCTCTTTTATTCCTCGCACTAAACCAATAAATCCCACTTCTCCTTCTACTCCACTAAAGATCCAAAAATTGACCAAGGCCAAAATGGATGAACGCCAACTCAAAGGCCTTTGTTATAATTTTGATGAATTTTTTTTCCAGGACACAAGTGTAAGGAACAAAATCTTTTTATGGTCATCTCAGAGGATGTTTCAGAAGAGGATGTTGAAGCTCCCCTTGTGTCTGTGTCACCTGAACCCACTGACATAACCCCTCCCTCAGACCCTCCCGAAGTAGAACCAATCATTTCCCTAAATGCTCTCACTAGCTTCTCTGCTCCCCAAACCCTCAAGGTAATTGGATACATCAAGCATAGGAAGTTCATCATTCTTGTTGATAGTGGAAGCACCCATAATTTTATTCATTGTCTCATTGCCCAAGAAACTAATTGTTATATCTGTGCAGTCAATAATTTCCAAATCATGATTACCAATGGCAGGTCCATGAAATGTGGAGGGCGTTGTGAAAATGTGTGTCTCCAAATTGGTGACTACCAACTAAAATCCCATATGTTTTCTATTGACATGGGCGGTTGTGACATTGTGTTGGGTGCAGACTGGCTAAGGACTTTGGGTCCCATTCTCATGGATTTCAAGGAATTAACCATGCAATTCGACCAGGCGGGCCAAAAATATAAGTTCCAAGGAATTACCTCCGATTCCCTTGAGATCATTAGTTCCCATCGCATGGAAAATATGCTCAAAAAAGTTCATTCTTGCGTTATTTTCAAACTCCACGCCATACAAGAAACTGAGACACCCTCTGTGTCTCAGGACCTCCAATCCATCCTCTCTAAACATCAAGTTGTTTTTTCTGCTCCCCAAGGACTCCCTCCTTCCCATGGTGTTCATGATCATTCCATTCCCCTTGTCCCAGGAGGCCTTCCTCCCAATATATGTTCCTATCGTCACCCCTTTTCCCAGAAAAATGAAATTGAGAAAATGGTTCAAAAACTGCTTAACACAAGTTTTATTCGCCCTAGTAGGAGCCCCTACTCTTCTCATGTGGTCATGGTCCTTAATAAATAAGGTTCTTGGCGCATGTGTCCTGACTTCTGCACCCTCAAAAAAATCACCATTAAAGACAAATTTCACATTCCTGTCATTGATGACCTCTTGGATGAATTGAGTGGGGCCCAGTTCTTTACTAAAATTGATCTTCGTTCTGGCTACCACTAGATCTGAATGAAATAGGCAAACATTCCTAAGACTCCCTTTAGAACTCATGAGGGCCACTATGAGTTTTTGGTCATGCCCTTTGTCTTGTGTAATGCTCCCTCCACTTTCCAAATCCTCACGAATCATGTCTTTCATCATTTTCTCCATGATTTTGTCTTAGTTTTCTTTTATGATATTCTCATATATAGAAAAACCTGGAAAAACCATCTTGCTCATGTGGATCGAGTTATCCATCTACTCTCTCAGCACCAATTTTTTTTGAAACAATCTAAATGTGATTTTGGAGCCTTGGAAGTCGAGTACTTGGGTCATCTTGTTGGCAAGATCGACGTCAGGGTGGATCCTAAAAAGATTGAAGCTATGCGAGACTGGCTTCATCCAAAGAATCTCAAACGATTGCATGGATTTCTGGTCTTAATAGGTTATTATCACAAGTTTGTTAAGAATTATGGAAAGATTGCGGCACCTCTCATTGCACTCCTTAAAAATAATTCTTTCACTTGAACTCCAACAGCTACTCAGGCTTTTCAAACATTGAAGATGGCCATGTGCACCACTCTAGTCCTGGCCCTTCCTGATTTCACAAAGACCTTTGTCCTAGAATGTGATGCTTCAGGGAAAGGAATTGGTGTTGTCCTTATGCAAGAGGGTCGACCTTTGGCCTTTACCAGCAAACACATGTCTGAACAAAATTTGGGCAAATCAATCTATGAAAAGGAAATGTTGTCTATTTTGCATGTCATTGATCTTTGGCACCCTTATCTATTGGGGAAACACTTCTAAATTAAGATAGATCATCAAAGCCTAAAGTATTTTCTGGAACAATGCATTTCCTCCCCAGAGCAACAAAAATGGGTAACTAAGCTCTTTGGATATGATTATGAGATCATTTACAATAAAGGCAAAGACAATGTGGTTGTGGATGCACTTTCCCAAAAATATGAATATGAAGGGTCCCTTTTTTCTCTCTCCTTCATTATACCAGATTGGCTCCAAGCTGTTTGCTAGGAATGGCTACATGATCCCAAAAGTTTGCATCTGATGCAACAATTTCATTCTAATTCTCCAGTTTCCCCAGGGTACTCTTGGCTCCATGATGAGCTTCGATACAAAGGTCGTTTGTATTTAAGTAAACAGTCAAAACTTAAATCCATGGTACTTTCTGAGCTTCATGCTACACCCATAGCTGGGCACTCCGGGTTTACCAAAACCTATGATAGGGTCAAACATTCTTTTTTCTGGGATGGTATGAAACAAGACGTTCATAATTTTGTGGTTGAATTTAATGTGTGTCAACGCAACAAGGGAGAAACAGTCAAATATCCTGGCACGCTACAACCACTTCCGATTCCCCTTGCTATTTGGTGGGATATCTCTATGGATTTTATTGTAGGATTACCTAAATAGGGAAATAAATAAATCATCATGGTGGTATTTGATCGTCTTTCCAAGTATGCTCATTAATGTGCTCTTCAACACCCATTTACAACATCCATTGTGGCTCAACTTTTCATGGATCAAGTCTCCAAGCTTCATGGCATGCCGCATTCTATTGTTTCTGATCACGACCCAACTTTCACTAGCAATTTTTGGCAAGAACTGTTCAAGCTACAAGGCACCCAATTGCATCTCAACACATCTTATCATCCCTATATTGGTGGTCAAACTGAAGTTGTCAACAAGTGTTTGGAAACATATTTGAGGTGTTTTTCCTCGGAAAAGAAAAATCAATGGGAACAATGGTTACCACTAGCTGAATGGTGGTACAACACTTCATACCATACAGTTACCCACATGACTCCTTTTGAAGCGGTATATGGAAAAAATCCACCTTCTGTTCTCTCGTATTTTCCAGGTGTATAGAAGGTCTAGGAGTTTGACCAAACACTTATAGTTCGAGAGGCTGTTCTCCGTACCCTCAAAGAGAATTTGGTCATGGCCTAGAATCACATGAATCAACAAGCAGATCAAGGTTGCTCTGAACATCAATTTGCAGAAGGGGATCAAACGTTTCTTCGACTGCAACCTTACAAGAAAAATTCCCTCAAGGTTGACCATTGTTAGAAACTGGCGCCCAAATTTTATGGTCCTTATATCGTTCTCAATCATGTGGGAAAAGTGGCCTATTAGTTAGCTTTGCCCTAACATTCTAAGCTACATCCTGTTTTTCATGTTTCTTGCTTAAAGAAGGTGATTGGAACTAAGTGCCAAACTCAAAACAACCTTCCTGAGTTGGAAGAAGAAGGCTCCATTTGGTAGTTTTGGACCAACATGAGCATTGTATATGTCATCGAACCATCAAGAAAGTGTTATTATAGTGGAAAGACACAACCCCAACAGATTCCACTTAGGAACCAACTACCATTTTGAAGCAATTTCCACATCTCAAGCCTTGAGGACAAGGTTGTTTTTAAGGGGGAGGACATGTTAGGGACCTGACCCCTCACATAGGTAGAATAATATATTTCGATGTAATAAAGGTCAATATTAATAAGGCCTATCAATAAGGAAGAATAATTCGAATGTAAGAATACCTCATAGAAGCTTTCGCTTCTAGAAGGATCTTCCTCTAGATGGTTCTTTTGATAGACATATTTAATATAAATAGGAGTGGAGGGTACGAGAACTTTTGTCTTGGATATTATTGTAATAGAGCTCTTCTTGACTAGAGGTTTCCCCCTCGAAGAGGCAAGTGAACACTGCTCTTAGTAATCAAAGTGTTATTTTTGGTGTTATTCTGGTATCATTTTGGTATTATTGTGGTGTTGTTCTGGTTATATTGTTGTTCATCTTCCATTTATAGCATTTTATTTCAGTTCTGTATACTTTTTATATCTGGAATATTACAAACATCCACATCAGTTGCAGAGAATGAAGAGAAGCACTCTAGGTTGCTAGAAAAGAAGAATGAAGAAAATAGAAAGAGTTATGCAGAAGTAATCAAAGGAAGGAATCATGGTCAACCAAAATCTAAGAAAACTATTGAAGATACATCTTCAAGAAGACCATCTGTGTTCAAGCCACAAAGAAGATTCAATCATGATCATGATCAGTCAAGGCAAAAATTCAGAAGGACTACACCACAAAGAAGATCATTCACTCCCAGGTATGTGTTGACGATTAAAAATCATCAACGAAGTTTAGCTCGAAAAGTGTTTTTAAATCCTATTATTATAAAAACTAAATAATACTAGTAGGTGTGACCCCCTTGTATCATTGAAGATCAGATATGTTCACATTTGATGTTTGTGATGATATGCGACATGACTTACATGGTTGATGAGATCTTTTTTTATTGGCTATGTTTTGAGCTTATGAAGTGTTGGTTCCTTATGTTACTACGACCTATGTTATTCATTGATATCATTGCTATCTATTCTTATTGCACCTCCACAACAAACATGTTAGTGAAAATACATAAAGGCAGTTTGGAGAAAAGAAAAAATACTATAACAAATGCAAAAGAAGAGGGATCTAGTTCTGCAATTTTACTATACCACATGCAAACAATTGAAAAGAAATGAAAGAAATGCAACAAATGCAAAAGGAAGAATTTGAGTTATGCTATACTATATGCATGAAAGATTTAAATGATTATGAGTAAATCTTATCTAGGAGGTAAAAGTTATGTGATTTGATTGAGTTATATGGTTAATATGCATATGGTATGAAATTTTGGTGGTGCATTTGACAAGGTAATAGATGCTAATGGTTATGTGAATTGTTGAATTATATGGAACTTGGTTGAATTATGTTATGGCATAAGTTAGAAATGTGATATGGCCATGCTGTTGGTTTTAATGGGTGATGGTTTCAATACATGGTTGATTAATTGTGTCAATGGAAAGCTCACTAGAATGTACTAGGGAATTAATGCACTGCTAATGGAGGCAACATGCAATTATTGCACGTCACCTTTTCTCCTCGCTGGCTGCCACCCTAATCAGGCTATTGTTCAATTTCGTTGCTGGGGTTATGCTTTGACTTCTTAGAAGAGAAGAATTGCTTGTCCAACTCGTGTTTTAAGGTGTTTTCTTAAAAGGTATGTCTTTTTTTGGCCATTCATGAGTCTGCTCTGGTTATGAAATGATTAATGACTCGGGTGTATCGGTTTGTGTTTCCTTAAACATTGCAACTATGTAAATTTGTGTTCTTGGAATGAAGCATTGATGGTTATTTTTGCAATAGTATTGAATTCATAGAAGTTGTTGATCATCTCGGGTATCCTTGCTGGTTTAGTTGGAGGGTTTTTGTTTGGTCTTGGGTCGGTTGGTTGTTTTCATGTGTTCTCATCACTTGTCCAGTCTCTGGCTTTTATGGGTTTTGATTTTTGGAGACACTCTGTGTCACTCTATTTTGTTCACTGGAGCATTAGTTGTTTCCACCACTAAGGGGTCACGCAGTGGGTTATTTTGTTAAGTTCTCGGCCCTATCTTCACTTTAGTGTTGTGGTCGTTGATTGGAGAACCACGAGGGTTATACCCTGCGTGTGTTAAGAATTTTTACTCGCCGAGTTGGAGTCTTTCTCCTCTATTATAGCCCCCTGACATAGATTTTTTACATGTCCATGAATGAGTCGTGGTTATTCCTGTGTGTGCACCGTTGGCCTCAGAGTTATCACCATTACGAGGAGTTGGATTGGTTATCCTTGTGTTGGCTACAAAGCAAACCCTTAACCCTCTAGTATAGAGTTTATAGAGAAGGTAGTCGGGCCTGACAAGTTTACTATGGGTTATTGTGGATTGAATGTATTGTCGATTAATTTGAATACACACTCGCCCAGTTGTTCATATGATAGTCATGTTGGTTTGGCATTTAGTTACTGCCTCTATTATAACAATGGTAAACCCTGCATTGTTATTTGCACAACTCAAATTACACAGTCGCTCTCCTTATGTTTAATAACTTAGTATATTTTAATGGAGAGGGTTGCTGCCCCAATTTGAATTGATGCATGGGTATGATTGGCTGCCACATCTTGTTAGGTTGATTGATTTTTACGACAATGGTGAATTGGTTGTTTGATACACAATCATTGGTATTTTTCACTAAGGATTATTTGGATGTTTAGCTGGCATTGGTTACAATTGCTTGATGTTGCTCACACATACCACGATGTGTGTGTGGTGTTTCTACGTAATGAAATAATGGTCATTGTAACTATTAGTTACTTTTGGGGCCTAATGGTTATTGCAACCAAGATGATTGTATGAATTACATCCATTGCATTCTTATGATTGTCTGATTCTATAAGACGAGTTATACACAACATAGTTGATTACAGTGACTAGATCGAAGCAATATTGTATTAGATTGATGGCCCAACATGATGGGTTGAGTTATTACTATGATTGTTTGTTTGGTTTTGTAAAATGGAGATGTTGCATCGTGGTGTTTTGGTGCTGCGCACTATGTATAATATGGATAGCTTGGGTTTTCACACTCAGGGATACCTACAAAGTTTAAGCATGTTTTTGTTGCAACCCGATCATTTGTTGAGATAGACATGTTGTTGATACCATGCCGCGTTGGATGGATGGCCCATCTTTTAAAGTCACATTGAATTGGGCTTGCACAGTGATAGAGTTACACTTGCATGGTTGAATTATTTGGTGCATAGCTTGTGTTGGAATGGTGGTTGGTGTCTGTCTGTTTAAATGTCAATTCGTGTTTTGCAATTTGATCTTGATTATTGGGTTTACTACCCCTATATATGTTAACGAATATCATTGTGTTTAAATGACAGGCCCAATTGCAGTAATAGTGTGACTTCATTGTTAATTTTGGAAACATGACTTTGAGTATATTTGTTGATTGAAGTAATGTATGGGGAGTCGTTGATTTTGATGTTTAATAGAGTGGGAATGGTTGCTGTTTGAAAAATGTTTTAAGATGCAAAGTATATAAATGAAATGAACAAAACCCCTTTACAGATTGTGTGGAATGCATATTGTCTTGTGATGGCACTGTGTTGGATAGTTGGTTATCAATAGTGAACTAGTTAATTACACAGTAATTGTTATTTGGTCACAATGATTGATGGTTGGTGCATCTCTTTTTGCAGAATGTTTTATGGATCTTTTAATTAATTTCATGAACAATAATCATTTTTCTTCCCTTCCATTATTTCATTTTCCACTAATTACAAATCCCAACACCTTCCCATATTCATTTTTTCACTCCCTCTTTTGAGATTGATTACAGTCAAGAGAATTTCAAGTTAAAGCGATTGAAAGTGGCAGTGTCTTGTTTGGATCGCAGTGATGTTTTATTGGTTTACTTTATAGTTGATTGTTGTTGTCATTGAGAAATAACCATGTTTCCCCCCCCTAATTATATCACGTTTCACTCAATAAAAACCCCTCTCATATCCCAGAACCCTTTTTCACCCTCTGCTCATTGATAAATAGTAAAAAATATTGTATGGATTGGATTGTATGAATTTGATACATCGTTGAGCCAAATCTATTTCATATTTTTAAGAGTTGTCATGTACAGTTATTTAAAAGACTATTTGATAATCAATCATGCATGCAGGAGTGAGTTTTTTCAATTGAGGGATCCATGGTCGAGGAAATAGAGGTAGAGGTAATTGGAACTGAGGCCCAAGAAGGCCCAGGTTCTCCATACATTTTGATGTTGATTCACAAGAGCTTGGCCAATTGTTTCAGGCCATATTTTTCAATTGGATTGGGTAGGGAGTAGTCCAACCTAGGCCTGAAAGGCCTCCCTTCCAAGTCCCGCAAGCCCCTGGTATCATGTACCTCCTCATGTCTCAGTGCAACCCAAGGTTCCTGAAAATGATGGATGGCAGGAGATTGTCCGCCCAACAGTTTCCCAATATCGTGGCTGGCCCAACTTGTCCTTGCCTACTCCTATGCCTATTAACCCCATTGTCCAAGATGCCCCTGACCACTCGCCAGTGCAATCCTCCCATGCTAGCAAGAGATTGAAAACTGAGGCACACCATGCCCTTGATAAATGAAAATCCATTACTACCCCTTCCTCACCCTCCAATGGCTCTCACAAATCTGTGTCTTCCCGCATGCATTGGAGGTACGATTTTTCCCACGTGATCAGTGAGATTAGGCCTAAAGGCTCTGCACATCCAAAAGAAAATTCAACAAAATCAAGAGGGGACATCAACAATCAATGAAGGGTTTCATCGCAGACTGGGAAATATGGCTTTTGAGTTTTTAGTTTTATCCATTGTTAATGACTGTTGACTTCAGGAAATTTTGGACAACATGTTTTATTTTGGATATATGAGTAATATTTTTGAAAATAATGCCAAATTTCATGAGCTAAATTTTCCAAAAGTGGATATGTTGATGGGAGACAGAAGGAGGTGTGTTTTACTTAACTAATGGTTATGTTATGATCATTATGAACTAAAGGGAGTTACAAGGGGTCCCACCTACTAGTTATTATTTATTTACAACCCTTATTATAATTATTACTCTTCCCCGTAACTAAATGTAGTTGAGTGTTTTAATAACTTAACTAATGAGTTGGTTCAACTACTTCAACCAATTCTAATTTGTTTAAAAGCAAAAGGAAAGGGAGGAACAAGAGGAGGATGGAAGCAAAAGCATACTAAGGTTTGCTCTTTGAGTTTATATTGAGATAGTTCAATTTTAATTCATTCATTATTCATCACAGGCCTAATTCTATTTTATGATAGTAGGGTATTATTGTAGAAAACAATATTCAGGGCTGAATCACATCATTCAGACACTTGTTTTTTCATAGGTGTTGATCTATCTTTGATATTCTATGTAGACTTGTCTGTTTGTGAATTAATTTTCATCACTGACAAAGGCTATTGTGCAGAGTCGAGTGAGCATCAGTTTGCGGCAAGCTGATCCATCTTTTAGAGTTTAGTTTTGGTTTTGTGTCATAGGTCCTTTTGTATGTTCCATCAGGGATGACTAAGTTTGACTTTGGTCCAAAATTTCTGCATGAGATTTTGTAAAGAAAATGACTCTTTGGTGAATTTGAATGAAATAAAGGATTTATTTATGTCTCATCTATATTGACTATCATCTTGGTGACTTTACTTCTATATTTACATTT
>JASDQU010199239.1:12736-25573 GCA_032191745.1 Picea mariana
GAGTTATGGCCATAAGAAGTTGGAGAACCGAGGTTTGGTTAATGGACCCAAGTTTGTTTGATGGATAATGGTATGATTTTTTATATATTTGTAGGCAAGACTATTCTAGATGGATAGTACATGTCATGCCATTTACAGTGTGTTATCACTCCAAAAGTCACTCCCAAACTGCAAATGAGAGTAATCTTGCTAACATAGAAATGTAAATGGATTAAAATAGTTTGAATATGTGGATCAACAAGAAAAGAGTAGACGGGAGGACATCAGACTATTGCAAATACATTCCATTGGGCATAGAGTCATAACATTCAGCAGATCACAGGAAATTAGGCTGCCTACCAGAAAAAAAGATTATGCAAAGATGGATAGAAGAACAGAAGGTAAACAAAGAGAAGAATATCCACATAACAAAGATCCTTTTTGTAATACAGATTAAAGAGTGCTTGAACAATAATCTATGATTAACAAACAATTACCACAAATCCTTTGCAGCTCATGAATTCATTAACCAAAGGAAACTTTTGATATTCAAAATCTATAAATATTACTCAAAAAAGATGATAATAAATAATGGAGAAAAGATAAAAATAGTCTAGTATCACAATTTTCATGAATCTCTAATGGAAAAAATGCCTACAATACATGCCCTCAGGCTTACAAATGAGCAACTCAACTGCTCCTCTAGCTCTCTCCTCTCTTGGATCATGAATCCAACCCTTCTCCAAGAGCTCTCTCCTTCATTAAATAGAAAATAGAATCCAAATATCCTTAGGAGGTCGAATCCCATCTCTTTCATTGGATTCTAAGCCTTGGATATAGGTGGAAACAATCAAAGAGACACAAATCCAACAAACTACTAATTTTTAGGAAATTGTTGGAAGTCTTTAATGAATTGTTTCCAACTCACTGCATGAGGTCTTAATGGAGATAAGACTTAGGTGCAAGTGTACCTTGACATCTAACTAATCCATGAGAAGTCATTCGAGCCCTCCTTAGGATATTTGTATGTTATTTTCTATTTACTGAAGGAGAGAGCTCTTGTAGAAGGGTTGGATTCATTATCCAAGAGAGGAGAGAGCTAGAGGAGTAGTTGAGTTTCTCATTTGTAATCTTGAGGGCATGTATTGTAGGCATTTATTCCATTAGATATTCATGAAAGTTGTGATACCAGATTGTTTTTATCTTGTTTCCATTATTTCTCATCATCTTGCTTGAGTAATATTTAAAGATTTTGAAGATCAAAAGCTGTCTTTGGTTAATGAATTCATGAGTTGCAAAGGATTTGTGTTAGTTTCTTATTAATCATAGATTATTGTTCAAGCACTCTTTAATATATATTATAGAAAGGATCTCTTTTATGTGTATATTCTTCTCTTTGTTTACATTCTATTCTTCTATCCATCTTTACATAATATTTTCTTCTGGTAGGCAGCCTGATTGCCTGCGATCTGCAGAATGTTATGACTCCATGCCCAATGGAATGTATTTGCAACAGTCTGATGTCCTCCATTCTACTCTTTTCTTATTGATCCACCTATTCAAACTATTTTAATCCATTTACATTTCTATGCTACCAAGATTACTCTCATTTGCAGTCTGGGAGTGACTCTTGGAGTGATAACATAATTGGCGATGTTGTCGGGGACAGAAGTGAAGATATCTTCCCTAGGAGAACGACAACGAAGATATATATATTTGGATGGTGAACTAAAGTTGGACACTTTAGACTGCTTATCCTTCACCATGGCGACTCCACAGTTTAAAAATTCATAGGTGACTCCACTGGTTGAAGATCCATAGTGGCATCAGATGATTAGATGGAATCCATTGTGGCTGCAAGGTTTTCTCCTTTCAAGTTTGTTGATATTCATGGTTTCCCTAATATTTTTCCTGTTATAGATGTGTAGGGAGATGGCCTTCCATGGTTTAGAGAGAAGGATGAAGACAATCATGCACATAACGTACTCAAATTTCATCAATACATGGACCAACTGAGTATACATCATGAATATATATTGATGAAAAATTCTGTGTATTCATTGGAAGGCTATGCAAGGAAATAGTATAAAACACTCCCTGCTTCTAGTATTTCCTCTTTGAAGGACTTTCATGATGATTTTTATTCTCATTGCAAGATAATTTATCCAGCTAAAATAATTTTTTAGAATTGTTGTGAGGGATATGCATCATATATTCGAGATTCAACAAGTGATTTCTCTAGTAGTGTAGATGAAGGCGATGATTGCAGTGAGTATGAATATGAAGATTCATTACCAAATATATCTCCTTCTAGATCTGTCATACAACGGGAAGATTCTCAACAATTTTATTTTGAAACTCCTAACAATGATTCTCTAGATGAAGAGGATGATAATGTTGAAGTTGAAGATGATTTATTTTTAAGTGTATCGTTTCCTAATGTTTTATAGCATGAAGATTTTCAAAATTCTGATATTGATAATGAAGCTTTAGATGCATTTGGCATTAATCCAAATGTTTTTAATAGTGGTGATTATGATACAGAATTTTTCCCAAATATATTTGAAGAATATATTGTTGATGATTATACACATAAATATTCATCCTTGTCATTAGTATTTCATAATGCACATGCTCCACTTTATGATGTATATGACGAAGACTTTGAATTTCTTGATCTAGATGTGGAAGGATCTGACTAGCAGATTCATGAAGACATTCAACTCATTATCCATGAACAGTTGGAGATGGTGTATGACATTTATGCATCTAAAGGAAACATGGAAGAGGAGGACCAGCTTGGTGATTCTCATGTTGACATTGTTGTTGATGTTAACCAAGAAAATTCTCAGCATGATCAAGATGATTTTGATACTTTTGATTGCCAACTCCCAGATGATGTTCATGCCCTCTTTTCAGCAGACATGGAGGAGTATAGATTGATTAAGGAAGAAGATTTTTTCCATCATCAACAATATTTTTTAGAACAATTGAAGTTCTCTGATGAATCTCAAGATCCAACTGCCACTTATATGGAGATATTTTTTCTACAAGATAAAAGTTTTGCATCTCTTAGAATTAGAGCATATTGCATTTGTAATTATTGGTTGCCTAGTCACTTTATGCTGCAAGAATTTCATCTTTTTTGCTTTAACTCATTAAGTTGCAAATGGATTGGCTACTCTGTAAATCCAATGTTTGCTTGGCTATATTAGCAATTTTATATTGCATGATCAGCTTGTTTCTTCCAATTAGAAGTAGAAGTAGGCAGGAGAATAAGCTCTCCGTACGAGTAGTTAGATTCTTTTCAATTTTTTGGTTTGCAGCAGTATAAGACTCCTTGCCCAATGGAACAACATGCTTATGTCTAGTCAAATATTTTAGGTGATAGGTAAGGCCACTGGTCTACAAGTTCTTGGTAGCTCGCAAGGAGCATGCTATCCCCCATGGAGCCGAATGTTAGCACAAGAATTTGTAGTAGAAATTTTGGTCATTTCGTAGCACTGATGAATTAAGAGTTTTCACAATGCTCTTGCTCTTGTGATTTGTAATGTTCCTCAAATTGGTGATTTGGTAACGCTTTTGGATTTGGTAGTGCTTTTAGATTTGGTAGCGCCAAGAGTTCTTTGTTCATTCATAATGCCAAGTGGCCACGATTGGTTCCATATTATGCTATTGGCATAGTTATCATATGATCATTTGAGAAATTGCACATTCATTGGTGCTACGAAATATCTAGAGCTATTTCAGGAGAGGTACTATGAAATGTGCATAATTTTTTTACAATGGCGCTACGAAATTTCCTGTAGCGATTAATATTACAAATTTGATCATAAAACCAAAACTATGAAGTGGGTTTCTCTGAAATGTTTTGTGGAGGAAGTTGATATCGTTTTTGGCTTGATAACCAAAATTCAGCCTGACCTAGTTTGTAAATAGAGAGAAACAATTAAAACACCAGGGCCCTACAAAATGTGCTGTCAATTCTCTGTTTTGCATAGTTGATTGGATATTCTCCATGTTGGGAGGTTGCCAGATGTCAATGAGGGTTTGAATGAATTCTCATGGATTAGTTAGATTTCAAGGGACAACTGGACCTAAGTCTTATATCCATTAAGACCTCATGCAGTGAGTTGGAAACAATTCTTTAAAGACTTCCAACAATTTCCTGAAAATTAGCAGTTTGTTGGATATGTGTCTCTTTGATTGTTGCCACCTATCTCCAAGGCTTATAATCCAATGAAAGAGATGAGATTCAACCTCCTAAGGATATTTGGATGTTATTTTCTATTTAATGAAGGAGAGAGCTCTTGGAGAAGGGTTGGATTCATGATCCAAGAGAGGAGAGAGCTAGAGGAGTAGTTGAGTTACTCATTTGTATGCCTGAGGGCATGTATTGTAGGCATTTATGCCATTAGAGATTCATGAAAGTTGTGATACCATACTATTTTTATCTTGTTTCCATTCTTTATTATCATCTTGATTGAGTAATATGTATAGATTTTGAAGATCAAAATATTCCTTTTGTTAATGAATTCATGAGTTGTAAAGGATTTGTGGTAATTGCTTGTTAATCATAGATTATTGTTCAAGCACTCTTTAATCTATATTACAGAAAGGATCTCTATTATGTGGATATTCTTCTCTTTGTTAACCTTTTATTATTCTATCTATCTTTGCATAATATTTTCTTTTGGTAGGCAACATGATTTCCTGTTATCTATAGAATGTTATGACTCCATGCCCAATGGAATGTATTTGCAACAGTATAATGTCCTTCCTTCTACTCTTTTCTTGTTGATCCACCTATTCAAACTATTTTAATCCATTTACATTTCTATTTTACCAAGATTACTCTCATTTGCAGTCTGGGAGTGACACTTGGAGTGATAACACAGTGGTATGTGGAACATCACATAACTCTTCATGGTTAGAGATTTATGGCCATGTTAAATTGGAGAACCCTCATGAGTCATCTAGAAGCCCCAAAAGGTCAAAGTAGTCAAAGTGGTTTAAGAGATTTTAGAAGGTAAATAATAAATTGAAGTGATGAGTGAACTATAAGTCAAAGTGAATATCAAAGAAATTATTTAAATAACAAAGTTAATGGAGAAATTAGAAGTGGGTTAACCTTAAAATAAGGAAAGTGGGTTAAGATGGTTAAAAGGTAACCCCTTCAGGAAGCTACATGAAAGTATAAATAAGAGGTAAGACTCTCTCATTTTAATCACACTTGAGCATATTGAATATCTACAGGTGATTGAGGTAACGAAAGAATATATAAGTTGAATTTTAGAGGGAAGGTGAAGTAAAGAAGGCCGAAATTCAAGGGAGGATAAATTCTTTTGATGATGCTTTCTAAGGTATGTTATTTGCAGGTCATCTCACCATTTTTGCAATAATTTTTTTTCTAGAATGATTTAGACCGTGAAATTGGGAGACCATTGAGGAAACATATCCAAGTAGTTGTGATACATATTTCATCTTGTGGGTCATTGTATTTTTGGAGTTACGCGCCGTGGAAAATAGGGTTTTTGGCTAGTCCTGAAACTAGTCTAAAACATGTGTTTCGGGTAAAAACATCATAACTTCTTCATAACATATCCAAATTCAGTAAGAAAAAAATTATTGGTTAGAGTACAGTCTATAGTATTTTATGTAAAATTATCATATTCATACAACAAATATTTTGTGTGGGGCATGCTCTACAAGTTCTCTCTCTAGAATAAGCCATAATTCAACAAGGTATGTCATTTTTGCTATAAATTTGTTTCTGAGATGTTCCAAGTAGTGAAATCTGGAGGAATTACATAAAATACACTGAAGAACATTGTGTACCATTTTTAGATCTTTAATCATTATAGGTACATAGTTATTATTATTGCAAGTTAGGGTTTTTGACTAATCCAAAATTAGTCATGTGAGACTAAAGTAAAGTTTGATGAAAATGCTAGTCTCTTGTTGTTAAAGTTAAGGAAGGTTTGCAGGCATGTGATCTTATACACCAGGTCTATTACAGAGTTACAAATCAGATTTGGATGATGAAATTGATGAGGGATTTTGGTTGAATTACAAGTTGGGTACATGGTTGAGACAAGTAGTTGATGAGTTGGCACATACATGAGGTGTATAGTTGATGATGTTGGTACATCTTGATGAGTCATAGTTGATGAGTAGTTGATACATGATTGGTACATACTTGGTACATGGCTAGAGGCACTTGTTAGTAGTATTGTTGAAACATTGTTTATAGATGATGTAGCATACTTGTATTGGTATATTATTAGAAGCACATATTGATATTGGTGATGATTATGAGTTGTTGTGTTATGATTGGTTGATGCACATCTTTGAGAGTTGTCTTGGTGATTGATATTGGTGAGTAGATATGATTTGGTTGATAAGATTGATGAGACAGGTTGTTTGGACAGGGTGTTGTGACATGTTATTTGTATAGGTTTGGTGCATGGTCGTGGTACAGGTTGGTGCATGGTCGATGCACTTGTTTATGGTATAGGTTGATTACAAGTTGAGGTACATGTTGATGCATGGTTCAAGTTATTGTTACACATTATTTTCATCATTCCTATGACTGTTAATGATGTAAACCTATCTATTGTCTTCAGAAGGATTAGTGGCCTAAATTCTCGAGGGAGAAGAACTTTGCCTGAGAGATGAAATCATATTTTACTTTGTAAAAACCCTAATAAGGAGGATCACCACACGTTGTCCAGTTATACGGGTGTGATGATCCCAGATCATTGCTTGTTGTACTAAACCTAACCCGTGACATCATCTCACTCTGCTCAGTTCTAGGGGTGTGACGATTTTCGTATGTGGGAAAAAAAAGTATCTTCTCAATGCTTCTAGAAGGAGAAGATTCTATGGTGAGGTGGCCTCCAATCGGTTTGGATATTACTCACTTTTCTGATTTAGTGGGATCATCCTAACCTCCTCACCTTATCCTCTTTAGCTTATAAAAGAAGAGGAGCTCTCATGGAGAAAGTTAACTTGGATTGAGTTGGCTAGTGCTTAGTTGGAAAGTTCTTGAGTTTTGTAGCTTGGAGTTTTTGGAGCTGGTATGTTGGCTTTGACCTTTGTTTTGTCAAGATAGATTGTTGATCTCAGAATCCATGGAGCAGAAGTGTGTGGGAAGCAAGGAACTATTGGAAGGAGCCTGACAACATCAAGGCATTTGGTTGTATCTTTCTTCCACATTTTTAATACAACAATATATTTATTTCCCATAAAATTGGTCTTATTTTATTGTATGACTCCTTGATCATATACATAGGTTTTGTTGAGTATATGTTGTTGATTTCACTTCATTGGATTGTGTCTTTTTTATAGGTTCAACATATCATAAGCCTTGGAACGAAGAGAGGATGACACTAGCAAGGAAAAATGACATTTAAAAGGTATGTCATTTATCTCCTGTTAGTTAGTATGCTTGATAGTTAAAACTTAAGGAAAGTTTTATGTTCTGTCTTGTTTTGTTTTAGTTTCATAGTGAATTTAGGGAGATCAGTTTGTGTCTACACTTATTGATTTGTCTGATAGCAATTATTGGTACAGGTTGATTGGTACAGGTTTATAGTAGCATATCTCACGGTGATAATGTGACAATGGTTCCATCATTCTACTTCTACATCAAGGTGGTTGGACGAGGCAAGGACAAGTGGTTGTAGCCACCTTCTAGTTGTATCCATAGAACATAGGGGGTTGTAGCCTCCTTTTGGTTGTAGCTAGAGAATTGAGGAGTTGGAGCTTCCCTCAGGTTGTAGCCTGAGAAACTAGGGGATTGGATCCTCCTTTCAGTTGCATATGGAAAACAAAGGAAGTTGGTGCTTCCAATGAATGTAATTCTTAAAGACATATAAGAAAAATAATTATGTGGTTTTCTCCGGCTTTGGGTTTCCACGTAAAAACACTGGAGTACTGTGAATGTGTATGATTGCTCATTTGTTCATTGTTTATTTACTCTACAACTATTGTATGATAATGCTACATTGATATAACACTTGCATATTGTGGTTAAAAAGGATTTAATTTCTCTATTATTGATTCACCCCCCTATCAGTAATCCAATAGTTCGTTTTTCATGTACCTATCGAAATTTCTAAGGGAACTTAGTTTCCCAATAAGGAAATGCAAGCTTTCGCTCCAACCTTCTCCTTTTGTAAACAAAAATAGTTGTCAACCTTTGTTTTCTTGCCTAGCTTCTGCTTCATGGTCAAGACCTAGCTATTCGTTTTGATCTAGATGGACCTAAGATTGGATTATGTATTACTTCCATCTCTCCAACTGCATCCTGCTTTCTATGAGAACATGTTCTCTGCTGCTTGTGAAAACAAGTGAAGCTCGTTAATGGTCTAGTGTTGTCTGATCCTGGTAGTTCCTCGTGGTGGAAATTACTAGGAGAATAAATATGTCTCTCTTGATGTTGTGGCCATGAAATCCCCTTTGTTAAAAAATGAAGTTTCCCTGTCCCCCACATCCCTTTTATAACTATCCAACACAATTTCCCCTGGAATGTGATGACAAAATGAGAGTGTTTTTATTGATGTCTATTTTGTCTCTTCTTGCTCGAAAGAATGGTTTAGTCATTAATTATCTAGGATTCATGTAATCTTCGAGCATTGGTGGTTTTCATTTTTTATTCAATCTCTAATATATCATGTGCCCTTGGTGGCTCTACCTTTACTGTCTCTAACGTATTTGTCTCATATGACTTTAGGTATATCCGTCATCTACAAGGTTCCACATGTGGTGATTAGCTTCCATCCTTATCTCTTCCTCCTGCATTGATCTCTCGAAACCTAAAAAGTCACAGACAATTATTATCCTGCATATCAAAATAATGAAATTCACCTATATTGTCCCTAATTCTATCCAGGACTCGTTATATTGTATTGTATTTATGTCATTCTGTAGAGATTTCATACATGTGAGATGACAATTTGAATGATTTGCGTATCGAAAAAATGATGTCACTTATCATCAACATGTGAGTTGGTGGCACATTTGCATTGTAAGTAGGTTTTCGGGATAGGATACAAGTTTGTGAAACTTTAAATGAGGATAATGAGTGGTGAAGAGGATTTTGTACGTTCTTTACATATCTCACTTAGTAGGTTTGCGGGTTGTGAGGTTTCGAGGTCATAGGATTTTTTTGTTAATACTCTGGTAGGAGGAAACCCACATGATGTCTTCTACATGGAATCTCCCACATGGTGTATGACTCGTAGGTTTTCAAATAAATTCTTAATTGGTTTTGGTATCTTGATTATGCATTTCCCATAGCGCAATCTCACCACTTATTAGAACACAAGGCTTTGTGGTACTTTGGGGTATAATATTTTTCAGTGTGGGTTTGGAGTGATATTTTAGGAATAATTAACTTCCTGATAGGTAAATCCATGAAGATAAATATTGAAATGGGTCGGATCTCCTATGGTAGGGTATGCAAAGGTAAATTCCATAGGGGTCGGGATCATGTGATCTGCGGGTTGTGGGTTTTCAAAGAATTACTTCTTGAAGTCGTTTGGTGACCTATGCAAGGCTTATTGACTGCAATGCTCATGTTCACGAATCGTGGGTTGTGGTAATATGTGCATAAATGTTTTACAGGGTTTGATAAAATAGTCGCATCCCCACAACCATGAACCAATGAAAATGTTCTATGCTATTTATTCGCATGGACCTTTTTATCTTGCAGGAAGTTTTTCCCATTACTTAGTTTGTACATTTAGCTTCCTATAATTGAGTGTCCTACCAATATTTAATCTGTGGGACTTGTTTTCCCACCTGCTATCTAGAGGCTATCCATTATTATTTTGTAGGTGAAGATTGGGGGTTGTCATGTTCTTCTTCACGTCGTTTAGAGTTTCTCCTTCTCTTGCATAGAGACAACAGCATCATAAACACAAGTTCCATAAATCCTTCACATGAATTTATTTCAAAACCATAATTCCTATTCATCCAAGTACTTAACCAAAGACAATTTAATCAATCAATTCAATTGAGTTTTAATTCATTTAATATGAAATCATGTCTGTATGATATCAATAACATAACCTCTCCTCTGTTTTATTTTCTTATATATTCATGTTTTCACTCTGACTATCTACTTCCACTTGATCTTATGGTGTTACATTTATCATATGTGACGAGATTAGAGAGGATACCCAGGAAAGAAGACATGAGGTCTTATCATAGCGATCCCTTACCTTGTGGAGGCGAGTTTCATATTTATCCCGCACATGCCAAAAATATGGTTTAGTGAGATTTATTCCTTCTCTAAGAGATTCCACATATAAAATCTTAGTTGAAAACAAACCCCCCCTTTTCTTTTGATTATATGAAAGATAATAGATGATGTAGTGAATTTATGTAATTGTAAGGGTCATCCCAACATATTCCTTTCTTATGATTTAGCTGATGGAAATCAATTTGAGGGAGGGTGATTCTATCATCATCCAACTCTAGAAAAATTTGACAATATCATATGCGGGATGAACAGGATGATTTTGTCAGGCAGAGAGAAGCATGTTTCTGATTGAAGGATTATAAATTCCAAACTTTGAATCACCAAGTTCTAACATTGCGATAGTGAGGAGATTAGCATTTCTTCTAGATTAAAGAGTTGAGAGGATAGCTTTGATTTATCACCACATTAACTAGTTGATATCGGTTCCCTCATCACCTTTCTTGTTATTGACAGATCCCAAGATTTCTCAAGAGATGTTGGTTTGTTGGGGTAGCTCTGAAAGGAGATGTTCCATCATAAAAGACTATACTACTTTCTCAGCCTCAGATATCCAATATGCCATATGGTTGTTGATCAATGTTGTCATTGGAGTACCTAAACATCATTCAATCATATACATGTTTGAAATAGAAGGTATCTCAATGGTCTCTTTGCAGAGTGAGGAAAAGGACATCAGTAATAGAATCAATAGTTTATAGTCCACAAAGGGTTCATCAAGAGTCAGTGTCTTCCAACTGCTTAAACTTCTACCTCGGTAGGTAATGGAAGGATAGGTAAGGTATAATTATAAGTAAGTTAAGATCTAGATTTAGAACAGGTGGGGGGCCCATTAATTTTGGCTCATAAGAGAATTAAATAAAAGGGGGATTTGTTGTGTTAACAAAAATTAGCAACAGACTAGAAGAACTAGTTATCTTTGTCATTGAATATTTAGGGCCTTAATTTTAAATATAACTATGAAACCAAGCTCATAATATTGCAGTGAGAGTTTTTGTAATTAGAAGTACAACATTAATTTTGAATCCTAAAAAATATGTGATATTCTATCAGGGAATTTATCTAACATATCCTTTTCAGTGAGCCAATGAATGAGGTAAATTTTTAAATTAAAAGGTGCACTTTTGTTTAGCTTTGACTCAACTGTTGGTCTTGATATTTTAGTTTTAAGTAGGGATATACATAAGTGTGTTACTCATATCCTTGTTCCTGAAATTTCTTTGCTGTAGCAAGCGTCCATAGCCTTTATGAAGTTTCCTTAGTATCATATAAGCATAACTGTTGTAGGAAAATCTCCCTGCGGACAGGTAGATGACCTCTAAGAGCTTGACCTTAACTCTAGACAGAAAATGCTTAACGTGGACACTGACTTCCTTTAAAATCTATCTAAACTAACACATGAGAAGGAAGGAGAACAGAAGTAACTTTTAATCGACGTTTGTCCCTGCACGCTCCGAGTTGCACTCTGATCCTTTGCTCCTCGCTGGATCCTATGGAAAAAAAAAGATACGACCACTTCCTACTCTATTGATATTAGCTTGAAAATAGATCTATCAATTAATGATAAGTTCATGTGACATTAGACACAAACTAGAAAGAAACAGGCCAAGCGTGTCATATTAATGAGAATAACGAAAGCAGTACTTACAATTGTAGATGCGAATGCGACAGCTTCGTCAAGTCCTCTTCGTCTAACCCTTGTCTGAAAAATCCACAACCTGGATAATAGCAGCTTCAATGATCACTCTCCTTTGGCTGGCTGTATGTTTCCTATGAGATCATAAGTTTCATGCTAGTAGTTCTTCCCCCTTTCCACCATCATAGAGCTTGCTTATATAGGTTAAGAGGAGCTTAACCTCTTGAGTTATCTTTAGAACAAGTTGGGAACCTTCTCTTTAGATCAGGGATCTCTTGATGAAACCAAGAATTCAAATGCAACTTCCTTCCAATATTGAAAGATCCTCCCCTTATTCTCCTCAACGGGCCAACAACTGCCTTAGATTAGGTAGCGCTCCCTTAGAAGGGGCATCAGAGCACTGTAGCGCTCCTTGGTAAGCTTTAGGGGAGCGCCAGTGCTTTCAATATGAGTAGCGCTCCTTCAGAGAGGGCAGGGGAGTGCTATAATGCTCCCTGAAGCCTTGTAGGGGAGCACCAGCACTTCTAGGGATGATATAGGGAAGCGCTCCCCCTCAAAACCTTTGTTTCAGAGCTCTTTTCAGGTGTTAAGAGTTATTTGACTTCAGTAAACCAGTTCTCCTTCTTCAAATCAAACATATGAGATGTTCTAAGTGTCTCCTTAGTGTCGTCGACATGGTAGTATGTTCGAACATCATTTGCGACACTTGTGACCAACTTGCGACACTTGCGAAAGTTGTAAGGAAGATGCGACACTTACGACAATTGAGAGGAACATGCGACACTTATCCAGCTGAGTAATTTTGACGTGTAACAGATTGCCCCCCAAAGTATGAAGTTAGAAGATATGAACTGATAAGTGAAATACTTTGTAGACGTTCAAGCAAGGGTATAGACTTGGAGAACCTGACGGAAGCTGCACACAAACATCCAACAAATATCATGACATATTTCAA
>JASDQU010199239.1:25673-37728 GCA_032191745.1 Picea mariana
TGAGGAGAAATCAAAACAAGAAGTTTCGATTTGAGGCTATCTCCCCAGTGGAGTCGCCAATTTCTATTGTAGGAAAATCTCCCTGCGGACAGGTAGATGACCTCTAAGAGCTTGACCTTAACTCTAGACAGAAAATTCTTAACGTGGACACTGACTTCCTTTCAAATATATATAAACTAACACATGAGAAGGAAGGAGAACAGAAGTACCTTTTAATCGACGTTTGTCCCTGCACGCTCCGAGTTGCACTCCTATCCTTTGCTCCTCGCTAGATCATGTGGAAAAAACAAGATACGACCACTTCCTACTCTATTGATATTAGCTTGAAAACAGATCTATCAATTAATGATAAGTTCATGTGACATTAGACACAAACTAGAAAGAAACAGGCCAAGCGTGTCATATTAATGAGAATAACGACAGCAGTACTTAAAATCGTAGATGCGAATGCAACAGCTTCGTCAAGTCCTCTTTGTCTAACCCTTGCCTGAAAAATCCACAACATGAATAACAACAGCTTCACTGATCACTCTCCTTTGGCTGACTCTATGTTTCTTATGAGATCATAAGTTTCATGCTAGTAGCTCTTCCCCCTTTCCACCATCATAGAGCTTGCTTATATAGGTTAAGAGGAGCTTAACCTCTTGAGCTATCTTTAGAACAAGTTGGGAACCTTCTCCTTAGATTAGGGATCTCTTGATGAAACCAAGAATTCAAATGCAACTACCTTCCAATCTTGAAAGATCCTCCCCTTATTCTCCTCAACGGGCCAACAACTGCCTTAGATTAGGCAGCGCTCCCTTAGAAGGGGCATCAGAGCGTTGTAGCACTCCTTGGTAAGCTTTAGGGGAGTGTCAACACTTTAAATATGAGTAGCACTCCTTCAGAGAGGGCAGGGGAGCGTTATAACACTCCCTAAAGCCTTGTAGGGGAGCGCTAGTGCTTCTAGGGCTGATATAGGGAAGCGCTCCCCCTCAAAACCTTTGTTTCAGAGCTCTTTTCAGGTGTTAAGAGTTATTTGACTTCAGTAAACCAGTTCTCCTTCTTCAAATCAAACATATGAGATGTTCTAAGTGTCTCCTTAGTGTCGTCGACATGGCAGTATGTTTGAACACCATTTGCGACACTTGTGACCAACTTGCGACACTTGCAAAAGTTGTAAGGAAGATGCGACACTTATGACAATTGAGAGGAACATGCGACACTTATCCAGCTGATTTGACGTGTAACAATAGCATCACTGCCAGTGAGCATCCATAGCCCCGACGAGTTTACTTTTACTTCCCACACTATTAATATTGCTTCCAAATTCCCTTTATTTAAGAGTATATTCACCTTTTTGGATTTGTAAATAATCATTACATGTATAATTGGGTGTATGGGAAGCAGGGTGATATGAGAGTTTCTTTGTTTTGTTGAGTATATGCCATGCATTTTAGTTCATCTCAAAAATACTGTTGGAAGCTATCATAGTACAACTATTACATTACTTTGAGGTGAATGGATCTCATAGAAAAAGATAGATAGATATATTTATATCATATGGATCATTATATGTTCATATCATAGACATATTTGTTCCACCAGAACTACAAATTTCCTTCTAGAATTTCACACTAGGCGAATACGAGTTTTACATTGAGCAGCCCGCATATCAATGACTTGTATAAATGTATTCAGTGTGTCCAACCAGGGTTAGATAACTCAACTATATAAGTATATCATATTTTGCAACAAAGGATGTGTTGGTAGAAAAAAGGATAAATACTAGAAATAACTTTTAGCAATGCAGGTTGACATAAGGGAAGCCGGGTAAGAAGAGATTTCTATCTATTTTGTTGATGTATTAGTACATTCCAAGTGTTACACCTCAAATTTACTCACTTCCTAAGTGTCACACTTTTTTTGCAAGTGTCTTAAGTGTCGCATCACGAATGACACCATGAGAACACTTGATATGACCCCTAAAACATATTAGAAGAAGAAGACCCATCATTTGAGAGTCAGAACAAAGTGTTTTTCTATGAGAATTGGTCATCTTGAAAAATTTTGGAAGATCAACACTCCCCTGCTCATATGAAAGGAGTGGTAGCGCTATTTGTCTATCTAGCAGGGAGCATTGTAGCACTTTGTTTCCCATTGTAAAGGAGTATTGAATTGGTTGAGAAAATCTTGGGAATAAATCCCCTTTTTCTCTAAGGATAGCTATGGATAATTCTATTTGGTTTGGCTTGAATCTAACTCGTAGGATGCATCTAAGGTAGATATCACAACTGATGGAGTCATATCATCAACTAATCCCAAATATAACCAAGGTGGTTGGGCCTCCCAAAGCCTATAAATGGAGGCATTTTCATGGTGAACGAGGAAAATAATTAGAAAAATCATTCTCATTCTGATCATGGATATTCCGAGCAAGGGGTTGGATGAGGAGGACTTGGAGAAGATTCTACAACACCATCCATGATTGTATGTATCCCTTTAAAGTTCTCATCAATATACTTAGCCTATTCCCTTCAAGATTGTGTATTATTGCATGTGCTTGTCTACTGTTCTTTYGATCTTTGTAGATGGATTTGTTTAATCTAATATTGTAGAGTAGGAGTTTTTTGTTTCTCTTTGTTTTCCATTGCATTGTAGGAGTCAAGTTGTGCTAAGGAGTTTAGATATTGAAATCAGATTGGAAGCAACAAGGACTAACTTCGAAACAAGGTGCATCACGCTTTTTCTCCCCCTCTTTCTTTATGATTAGTTAAACTGAATTCAAAGGGATGTCAGTGTCCATTTGTGTTTTTCTGTCTTGGTATTAGGGGTCTAGAATCCAAGGGAAGATTCACCTGTCTACGGGGGAATTGTTCCGTAATAGAAATTGGCAACTCCATTGGCGGTCAAATTTAAAGTTGTTGTTCTTTCCTTGGTTTTGTCTGTACTCTTTCCTATCCTTGGATCCCATTTGTTGATTTGATCTATCCATACATCTTTCATCTTTGCTAAAGTTGTCTCATAGAGTATCTGATTGAATTTCCCCGAGTTTTTGAATTTTCTGGGTTTTTCCAAAAGTTTTCTCTGAACTAGCACCCTCTCCCATTTAAGTAAGAGTGATGATAGCTTGATAAATTCTCCCCCATAGTGCATTAGGGAGTGTTGTATCACTCTGGTGTTGTTACTACCAGACCGTTGATTTTTCTTGCTTTGAAAACATACTGACTGCATGTTTGTTGGGTATAGTTCTTGGGTCTTTCTCTCTAGATCAGATCTTATTCTATCAAAGTGTGTCTTCTGTTTGTCTTACAATTTTCTTATTTTCATTATTTTAGTCTTGATTGGGTTTGTGTTGTCTTTCCTTATTGCAAAAACGATCATTTTTCTCTAGAAATTGGTTTCTTTTTGTTGCTCTTTTCAATTATCTGATTGATTAGAGGTTTTCATAAGGAAATTTATTGGTCTCAACATTGTTGTCTTTGTCTTTGATCCCTTACTCAATTCCGAAAGGCTATTAAGTTTGATTCTTTGCTTTTTGGTATTTTTCTTTGAGTGGACACTTTGTTCTTATTTTAGTCCCTTATTGACCGCCGAGAGTGTCTTTGCTTGTGTTCTTTTGCACCTTCTTTTTCAAAATCATTGTAGTGAAATTATTTTTCATTATTAGTGAAAGTAAGAATCATTAGATGAATTATTCAATTTATATTTAAAGTCAAACAAAGAGATACTTGCATGCATTGGTTTTGATATTGGAAATGTTTTCTTTATAATTTGGAAAATTGTTTGAATTCTTGTTGAGAATGACATTGTATGAAATTTTTCATTCTAAAGTGTTTGTTAGTGAAAGAAACTAAACTCTTCTCCTTACCATAACTAGAAGTTCATTGAAAAGAAAATTTGCATCTCATTCTTTTCATCTTTTTTGGAGTCGAGTACCAAACATCATCAGTTTCACTTTCATTCACCTTTGTGTAATGAACAACCATTAAAATCAACGCTAATTAAAATCAATCTAGAAACTTTTTCATTTTTAAGATCTTTACACCAACAATAGACTAGGACTAGAGATTTAGAATAGGTTATGAGAATAACTTTCCAAATCATTCAAGACAAAGTTAGAATATTGCGTTAGGGAGAGTAAATCCAATTTTCATATAAGCATAGCTGGGATCCCCCTCTCACATAGGGGTTACACACGAGGTCGCGTTCAGGAGAGAAACAAATATTATCCCTTTGAGGCTTAATCGTTCATAGTAGTACGATTGTATATTGGGGGTTCTTCTTGAGGCTTAACTATCTTCATTTGGTCTCAGAGCTTCATGAATCCTGAATCCATTTGGGGTCCTATGGATTTTACCGGTCCACTTGTCTTGAGTTCTCTTGAAGGATGTCAAACTTGATATCCTGCCCCTACGTTCAAACTCGACTGTCGACTGTACCCACCCAGAGGATGACTATGATTTGATATATCTAGTAGCCAAAATATTTAGGGTCCTTACACAAGGTGACAATGAAGGGAAGTATTTGTTGTACCTAGAACAAATGTTGGTCAAACTCACTTGGGATCCTTGGAGGGTAACCCGTGGGTAAAACCGTGAGGAATATTGAACCAAGGTGTAAGCTTGTTAAGAAGGTCACCAACGTAACTAATCCACCCACTCATCTCATATCCCATTCTCACTTTGATCACGCGATGTTGGATTTCATCACCAACTAGTACGTTCATTGAGAGAAGACAGTGTTTGCTTGTTGGTCTTCTAGATTTTTTAGTGAGTTTTGTTTGTTTTCTTTGAGATGTCTTAAAAAATTGGTACTGTGGTCAATAAAGGTCTTCGTAGATCACATAGGATGCAATGGTTTCCTCCAGAAGGCTACGAACCCTTACCTCATAGCTCACCTGAAGACACTTACCTTGAAGAGGTTGATAACCATTGAGATGTTGGGAGTGTCTCTACTCCTTTGCTAGAAATACCGAGAGATTCTTTATTATGGTTGAGGAAGGGACCCTTCTTGTCAACCCCACT
Source organism: Picea mariana (assembly GCA_032191745.1). Lineage (NCBI taxonomy): Eukaryota > Viridiplantae > Streptophyta > Pinopsida > Pinales > Pinaceae > Picea > Picea mariana. The sequence goes on from JASDQU010199239.1 coordinate 30,680, forward strand.
TTGCAAGTGCCTCTCAATCCACTCCTTGTCCGATTAGATTCCTTAGGTAAAGTTATAGTCAAATATTACCCTCACTTACCATCAAGGTCATATAATCAGCTAGATATGGAACCGATACAACCAAATTTTAGCGAAGAATACACCACTCCTATTCGTTCTGCTAAAATGGTAGATCCACAACAAACTCATGTTCGTTATATATGGAGGACTCCATCAAGACATCCAACCGCCTTTTGACCCTCCTCATGCCTCTACCACCACTGATGCAAAGGTGGGACCGTCAGGTCAGACCATTAACTGTCACGTTAAACCAACAGTCAATATTTCTATCACTTCAAGGAATCACAGTGAAACAAGAGTCGTGTTTCCTAGTCATGTGAAAAGTTCCCTGACAGTTACACCTACTATTCCTCTTCAATCTACCATTTTGTATACTCTATAGAACCTTATTGGGACACCTTCACATCAGAGGATGCAAAAACCTACAACACACATAAACCCAAATACAAGGAAAATCCCTACTAGGGAGAAACCCCCGTCTAGAGAACAAATCCCTATCGAGGGACAACTGTACTTCCACACACCAGTGTCAATTAGGGAGCAACCCCCTTTCATTAGTCAAACCCTAGTTTCTATCTAACTAATGGCAGGGGGACAAACTTATTTCACAGGAAACCCCCCACAATCCTAGGGACCATCCCAAGGAGGTACGTTTCATCAACCATATCAGGGAGGGCCATTAAACCCCAACCCAAAAGGGGGAATTCCAAATCCCAATCCTTTTGGATTAAATTCTGGAAAACCTTACTCAGGGGTCCCGAATCCCACTTGGGGTCCTCAAGATCAACACTCTTATCATCCCCAAGGGCCAAATCATTACCCTCCTCAAGGACAACCTAGTTACCCTCCTCCAAGGCAGACTAGTTATCCACCACAAGCTAATCAAGAGAACTATCCTCGCCCGGGTTACATTGGTTATCCTCCCCAAGGAAAAATAGGTTTCCCTTCTTGAGGAATGTTCATGAAAGGAGAAGGGAAACCTATTTTTCCTTGGGGAGGATAACCATCAACAACAGTATATGGGAGGGCCTATTGTCTACAACTATCCACCTCAACTAGTTTACAACCCTACTGGTGTCTCCATGCCAAACCAGTATCATCCTCATGTCAATCGAAAAATACCATTATTAGCCACTCTATATATGCTATATATATCATGATTGACTAATGATCCCATATTACATTCTCCTTTTTGTCTAGTTATTCCTACTAAATTTACTTCTGATATCCCAAAAATTGATGGTAAACCTAGTGAAGACCCTAATAACCACGTTATGACTTTTCATATGTGGTGTTCATCAAATTCACTAATGGATGATTCTATCCGGTTACATATTTTCTAACATACACTTACGGGTTCAACAACCAAATGGTACATTGAGTTACAACATAGAACTTTTCAAGATTTTAATTCCCTTGCCATGGATTTTCTCTTGCACTTTTAGTAGCCCATTCGTTACGAAACTAGTACATAACTATTGAACTCCCTTCGTCAAACCAACTTCGTACATATATCTGATTATATTAATGAGTGGAGACAATGATGATGGTTGATCAAAGAAACCATTCTTGATTAGTTACTAGATGAATGGTTCACTAAATCTCTTTTACCTCTGATTGCTCTTGATGTATCCATGGGTTGTGTCGTTACTAAAGAGGAATCCATTGCTTGTTCCTAGTATCTAGACTTGGTTTATTCCCAATATGGTACCTTGTATGAATTGATTTTGAACAATCCATGTACATCGATCGATCCATCAAAACCATCCTCCACCGCTCATGCAGATGGAGTTATCGGTTCCATCAAAACCCAATCCATTTCACCGTTAACCGACATAGCTAATCGCTCAGTCATTGCTCCCACTACTGGATCAAATTCACTCTCACCAAGCTCCACCCCGACTCAAGTATCTAAGGTGAATGCAGTTCAATATTCTTCTCCACAATAGTTGGGGGGGGGGGAATAAAATGAAGAATAAACCGAAGGAAAAAAATAATCCAACTGAAAATGAAAAAACACAAGCACAACCACCTTCTACTGAGAAACAACCATAACAAAAACAAAAATTCCATGTCTCATTTGTGATGACAATCACTACACACGATATTTTCCTCATTGCGACGAAGTTGCAAAACTTTTTAAAGGAAATTCTCAACCCGTTATATTGACACATCCTTTTCCACAACAACAATCACTCGTTGCACAAGCTCCTGCACCTCCGACAGGAGGTAATCCAAATCATCCTCCTAGTGAGAAATCTTCATTGAGTGCACACATTTACATGTTTAATGGGATATATTTGAGCACTAGTACTACGACATATGACACACCTCTGGCTAAACCTGATAAGGAAAAAGTAACTAATGGTACTACATCATATCCACCATCCCCCACTATTACTCCTCCATTTGGGCCACTCCAGATTGAGAAACCTACCTTTGAATCTATCTTAGATCCACCAAAGAGTACAATTCAGAATTCGACTTTCAATCCTAATTCATGTGTTGCTAAAAACTACAACATCGTTGAATATTTTTCCCAAGCACCGTGTGTTATTTCAGCTCTTGAAGTTCTACAACATTTCCCTAGTCAATGTAGGACTGTCTTGGCAGCCATAGGAGCAATAGATCCCAATTCATCTAATAATATCATGTTTAACCTGGATAATATGAAATCACGATTCTCTCACTAGCATGCTTTGTAGATCGATGTCATTGTACACAATCAACATTTTCATTGTACAATCTTGGATGAAGGAGATTCCACATGTGTCATGTCTTTGGCTTGTTGGAAAGCCCTCAAATCTTCTGGTCTTAATCAATATCCCACCATGTTACGAGCATTTGATGGGAAAGGATTTTGTCCTAATGGATTATTATAGTCCTTAGCCATTCAATTGGGAGGCAAGACTGTTTCAGTAGATGTTGAAGTAGTCGATGATCCCCTTGATTACAATTTGTTGCTAGGAAGAAGTTGGTTTTATGCTATGAATTTCGTCACTTCCTCGGTGTTTTGATGTGTCCATTTTCCCCATCAAGGTAAAATTGTGACTATTGATCATTTAGATTACTTCCCCCCCCGACACTCGCACTCAAACGGCCAATAACATTCCTTTTTTGGGAAATTCAAAGATCACTTATGAAAGCGTTGGAGTAGGTATCTTAAAAGACTCTTCTCTTATGGGTACCTTTCCTGCACCTCTTCCTCCCATTATGCAACATATCACAATGATCAATATGATCTCGACTATGGCACATAAATCATAAGAATCATATGATCCATGGATTGTGCCTAGTCCTTTAGAATTCGATGCTATAGGTGATACCATGCCACTTAGTCCTGCAGAGGCTGAATACAACGTCATCTAGTCTCCCTCTCCTTCACCAGATGACCAAAATCTATTGGCGTCTATGAATTATTCGTTACCATCCTCGTTAGATTCCCTATATTCTATTTTTGATTACATCCTACATATTTTTTCATCGGACGAATCTATTATGGAAATGATTAGTATCGAAGAGTCACCATGGGATGACAACCACCATCGTTCATCCTTTCTTTCAAGTTTAGATGACATTGAGAAAGATATATCCTCTATCTTTCCTAGCGATATCATTGACTATCCCCAATGTCCAATACTCACTCAAGATACCATCTCCGAGGGGAATTTGGGAAAAATCTCTTTTACAATTACTGTCGACATATCAATCAAAGAAGGTATTGTGGAAAACATACAACTAGGTGCCAATTGTTCAACTGAAGAAGTTGAAACTTACACTACCTTGTTCAAGGAATTCTGTGGCATCTTCACTTAGAATTACAAACAAATTCCAGGGATCAATACATCAATTGTTTTGCATGAAATCAATACTTACCCAAGAGTTAAACCTGTAATAAAAAAACTTCGACCGGTTCATCCTAAGAAAACCAAATCCATAAAGGAATAAGTCAAAAAACTGTTAAAGTTTGGTTTTATTTATCCTATCCCTCTGATCGAATGGGTTTCCAACATCATTTTGGTCACCAAGAAACAAAGGACCATTCATGTTTTCGTCAATTATCGATATATTAATAAGGCTTGTTCCAAGGACAATTACCCTACACCCTTTATCAACCAAATTATCATTAATTGTGTCGGAAGCATCATTTTCTTATTTATGGATGGATTTTCTGGATATAACCAGATTGACATTCTACCAGTTGATCAACATAAAATAGCCTTCATCTGCCCTTGGGGGACTTTCTCTTATCGAAAATTACCTTTTGGCCTTAAAAACGTTGGAGCCACTTTTCAATGGGCCATGTTGTATGCATTCCATGATATCAACCATATTGTTGAATCCTACATCGATGACTTACCCACTCATTCATCTCATCGAAGTGATCACCTTGGTCACCTACGAGCTATTTTTCTTCGATTATGGTTTTACAACATCCGTTTGAACCCCCACAAATGCATTTTCACAGTCGAATCAACGAGACTCCTCAGATTCATAGTATCCAAAGATGATATTAGGGTGGATCCCTTAAAATTCAAATCCATTCTAGCTTTACCTCCTCCCAACAATTTGACCCAACTACAAATTTTGCTAGGGAAGACAAAATTTCTTCACCACTTCATTTGAAATTACGCTGAAATCACTAAAGGATTTATGATATTGCTACAGAAAGATGCCCCTTTCATCTAGGATGAAACTGATCAATGCTCATTCGACGCTCTTAAGCATGCCTTAATAGATACACCTCTTTTTCACCCACTGAATTATGAAAGATTATATCCTTTATTTGGTTGCCTCTACTTCCGCTATTGCTATGGTGTTAGTACAATAAGATGATGACGAAAAAAAACATGTGATATACTATCTAAGTAAGAGTCTATTAGGTCTCGAACTCTGATATTTTCATGTCGAAAAGTTTGCTTTGGTAGCAACAATTGTCATCCATAGATTTCACCATTGCATTATTTTACGCACTACCATGGTCATTGTAGACTCAAACCCCATGTACCAAATCTTGACTCGTCAAGTACTTGGGGGAAAATATTCCAAATGGATCGTTATTCTCTAAGAATTTGATCTCAAGTTTGCCGAATCAAAAGCTAATAAGTCATTGGTTTTTGCGGAATTGATTTGCGATCTTCCCCATACTGATGAGCATATTGATCCCTGTAATTTTCTTCCTGATGAATCCCTGTTCCTCATTAGTATATATGATCCTTGGTATGGAGATATTCTTCTCTATCTCCAAGCCTAACGTTTTCAATCGAACATTTCATGTGATGAACGAAGTTGCATTCAACACCACTCAAAATGCTACCTCATCATTGGTGACACATTGTACTGTCGCGACATTGATATTATCCTAAGACATTGTCTAACCCACGATGAGGCTGAGTGCGTTTTAAATGAATGTCACCTTGGATCTTGTGGCGGTCATCTTTCTGGGATGGCTATAACCCAAAAAATCTTACGTGTTGATTATTTTTGGCCTTCTATGTTCAAATATTGCATCACGACCATTAAAAAATTCCCACCCTGTCAAATCTTTCAGAATAAAGCACGTACCCACCCCGCTCCATTGCATCCCATTGTCATTTTCGACCCCTTTACAAAATGGGGCATTGATTTTATGCAATGTAAGCCTACCTTAGATGGGGGGCACGGTTATATCATCGTGTCTGTTTATTATTTCATTAAATGGGTTGAGGATATGCCAACATTCCTTAAAGATGGTCACACTGTAGCACTCTTCATGTTTAACCACATCATCACTCAATTTGGTTTCCTACAAGATATTCTAACTTATCATGGATCACATTTCCAGAACCAAATGATGGGTGAATTGCACACCAAGTTGGGTTTTCTCTATGAAAAAGCATCCCCCTACTATCCTCAGGCGAATGGACAAGTTGAAGTCATCAACAAAGTCCTGAAGACCATGCTTCAACACATAGTGGGAGCAAACAAAACCTCTTGGCACTTGCAGCTCTTCTCTACACTTTGGGCCTATCGAACTTCAATGAAAACCACAACTAGATTCTCATCATTCCAGTTGGCATATGGAATAGAAGCGATGTTACCAATCGAATGTGAGACCCCTCATTCAAACTTACCATAGAACTCCTACCTCACACTTCTGTTGAAGAAGAACGATTCCTATATTTAACCAAGTTGGATGAAACTCATCGCGATGCCGCTCTCATCAATGAAACGTATAAAAAATGCATGAAAAATCAATATGATAAATCCATCCAACCTCGTGTTGTCCCAGAAGTAGATCTAGTCCTAGTATATGATCAAGATCATAACAAACTGGGGGAAGGAAAGTTAGAACCCATGTGGCACGGGCCTTACATCATAAAATGTGTTCTACATAGAGGCACCTACGAGTTAGTAGACTACGATGGAATATCTCTTCATGATCCCCGAAATGGGATTTACCCTAAGAAGTATTATTCATAGAATATCTCGCATGTGTGATTTATACATTATTGTACTATATACTATTGACTTGGTGTGTCTTTTCTTTTGCGTTCATGATTTTTACATACCCAAAACATCGCTTCTGCAACTTGGGTCATCTACCACTCTAGCAAGTTAGTGAGCTCAAGAGGATTTTTCCTTAGATCTGCGACCAATAACGTGGCAGAATATCATGTTGTCATTGGACTTTTAACTGAAGCCTCCTCTATAGGTATAAATCAATTGATTATCAACCTAGACACTCAACTCGTGGTCCGTCAACTTAATCGTGAGTACGTCGTTCACAACTTGGTTTTACTATGCCTCCACCTAAGGGTTTGTCGTCTCGAAAGATCATTTGAATTTCTCCAATACAAACACATATCCAAAGAACTCAATATAACTTCAGAGTAGTTCGAAAATTACATGTTGGATTGGTATCTTGCACATAGATAAAAAAATTTGAAACATAAAAAATATGTACAAAAACATCACATAAAAACAAAAAAATACAATATAGGTATCCA
>JASDQU010199239.1:50260-69588 GCA_032191745.1 Picea mariana
TTACTTGCATTTTAAATGGATATTATGAAGAAGTGGTGACATTGGAACTTGGTTGTTTTTTCTCTGGCTCTTTTTTAGGATCCTTCTATGCATATTCATTATCTCATGATTTCTCGTCCAATCCAACTTTTGAGTTAGAGCCACCAACCTCCCAAAAATGTCCAAACTTGTTCCCTAGAGCCACCATGAGGAGGGCCATGTTGTGAGATATATCAATGACTTGTTCTTCCATCTTTGAAAATGTCTCCTCTACCTCATCTTGAGGGTTGTTATGATTGGACTCATCTGCCATGGATAGGGATCCTAGACTTTCTTCTTAAGTCAATTCTTGGATCCTACAAATTTCCACAAAACCCAAAAGAAAATTTTTTTGGTATGTAAATTACTATGGATATTCGATTAGAATAGTTCGTCACAAAATATCTTCCAATATTCTAAAACATTTTATTATGCATTTTGTTACCTTAGATATCATATTTAATATTACTAGCGTAGTGATCAAAATGATGGAAATGATTAAAATTGAAATGAAAGAAATAAGAAAATGAACACACCATCTACAAAAATGAACACAATATGTTACTTGGGAAGCCCAATAAGGGAGAAAACCCAACTAGAATTTGATGCCTATGTTTTTCTCTCGTTTTCTCAATTATGAGATGCAAGTACAAAGAAAGGGTAACTCATTATGGAGTTTCCATGGACATTGTGGCTTGATTGGCTATGAAAAACCTTCTACCTCCTCTATTATGCTTAAATATCCCACTCCTATATTCTCTTCTCAATTATAGAACAATAATAATACCAAAATAACGGAACCCCTTCTCTTCCTAGAGATGTAGTATTTAACATAGCCTGATAGTCATTTAGGGTTAGGGTTTTGCATGCCTCAAACCTCAATTAGTGTTAGGTTTTTTTACCCTATAGAATATTATTTAAATTCCACTTGTAACTATCCCCATGTGTGTGATTAATGGAGACTAACATGGCATCCACTTGGTACCATGGTGCTCAATGAGGTAGGTCAACTTGCAGGAGGCATAACTTCTTCATACGAACTCGGGTTGAGGTGATGTTTTTACTATTGGAAATATTTCAGTGTGTAGAAAAAATTCAAGGGGTTGGGAGATAAATCACAAAATTGTTACCCAAAAAAATTTCATTTGATTCCTAAAATCATCTCTAGAAGGTTTTGAACCCCAAATCAACAACTGACACCTACACTTAAAATGGGCCCTGGAAGCCAATTCCTCCATTTTTTCCACCTAGAAGGTACCAAGATAGATGAAAAACTATATAATTATGCATTCCATTTTATCCCACTTTAGTAGAAATGAATTCTATATAGAGAGAAGAATTAACTTCCATCAACATGACTACTTATACTCCTCATTATGTTAAGGTCCTACCCTAACCTCTTTACCTAAGGCTACCTAGGATTTATTTAACTATTGTATGTCGACATCCTCTTTGAATAAGGCCCATTGGAGAGCAGAGAATAGTTACTTAATGTAAAAGAGTCCACCTGATAAGGCCCATTAGTGATGGTACCAAAAAGTAGTCATGTTTTTTTCTATTGAAAATCTATTTAAAGAGATAGGAGTTTATGGAATTTTTGTCTCGTGTTGTTTCATTTGGAGCTTTACTCAATGAAATGTTGTCATGCCTTAAGAGGTAAGTAAACAATGCTTCCTTCTTAGGATTATATTAATATGATGATATCTCTTACATATTTCATATTATTGTCTCTTGTATTTCGTTATTACAATTATATTATTTGTAAGGAACACTGCAAGTACTATCTGAGCTCTTTCCTAAGCCAACAATATGCCTATGAATTTTAGTAAAAAAAAACTCAATCTAGAGACTATTCTGATGTCTTTAAATAACACAATGATTTATTTTTCAATGGGTAAAACTGTAGTTGGGGAAGAATACATGTAGGAAATACAAGTGGACTCACATTCTTGGAAACCCATGTTGTTACCCATTTTAGTAGGATCACATCATACAACATATGTATATGGAATCTCACTACCACATACCTTTGGTTGTATCAGAAGTCTCCTAGGTATACCCGAAACCAATCCTATATCAATCGATCATTTGTCTTGGTTCTATAGTACACCAAGAAAAACAATCAACGAGATCACTCTCTAGTACCTAGGTAGTTAGGTCGTATGGATAATGGCATAGTCGAACCTACTTAGTTAATTCCCTAAGATATTAGGTCAAGTTCTACTATTGGACCTTGAAAATATATTAGAGAGATAAATAACCTGACACTTCTATGTCTCTAGGACCCTACAAACCCTAGTTTCTGCAACCAACTAGTGAAATTCCTACATCTTTACATTTGGAAGGAATTTGGAGATTATCTCACCATAGTTATAATCAATTGGGAGTAATACTCCCACATGAGTAGTACTCAAAAAAATAAATGTATGGGTTCTAATGACAACATTGTCGGAGAACTATCTCAAAATATTCCTACTATAGTGCTAATTTATTGGATTTCCATCTCAAGTAACCATTTTTTGGTGGACTCAAAAAATATATTGATTCTGAGTATATCTTAACAAAATTTATTCAAGCCATTGATCGCAGTGAGAAAAGTGGAAAATTACACTTCCAAAAAATATTTGGTGGCCCCATGTCTTAGACTCACATCATTGCCAACTTGGATAACTAACAATATACCCAACCCACTCAATGCTAAGATATGGATAACAAGGTTGTTGGCATTGAGCATACACTTAACTGTATAAATGAAACAATGACATCACATAGCCACTTCTTGAAAATGTTAGGTTTCCAATTGAATCATAGTTTACCAAATCCCAACATTGACCCAACCAAGGACGAATCTTAGGTATGAGAAATTCAGTCCACACACACATTATTTCTAGATAACCACTGGCCACACTTTTATGATCATAATTCATGGCATTGTTTTCCAAGTGTTGACATGGAAAAATTTTATGGGTCTGATCCCTTGGGTTGGGTTACCAAAATAGAACATTATTTATCTCTACATGGATTTACTAATGACCTACAAAAACTAAAAGTATGGGTATTATATTTGTATGTCGAACAATGGTAGTGGTGGAAATGGTATAAGAAGGCTTATAAAGGATACATTGCTTGGACCTAGTTTGTGCAAGTACTTTATTCTTGTTTTGAACTTGAAACTCACCATTTGAGACACTTGACAAAATAATGCCAAATCATCACTATTATGGACTATATTACTTCCTTTGAGCAATTAGAAATCTGCACAGAGGGCCAAATTAATTCATTTTTTAAAGAACTTTTCATTAGTGGCGTCAAGGAATCAATTCAAGTGAATGATATGATTTAGTTCCCACAAACATGGTTAGAATAATATGACATAGCTAAAGAATATGGGATGGTGATCAATGAACAAACCAAGAGACCTATATTCACCACTCGCCATAACCTCCCTATGGTGATTACCCCCAATTCATCCAACTCAGAACTAGTCTACATCAACAAGTTATCTCTCGAAGAAATGGAAGAATGTAAAGCCCTCCATTTTTTCTATAATTGTGATGAGATATATTCCAAAGGGCACAAATGTAAAGAAAAAAATTGATTTCAAATGGATAAATCTTCACATGAATACTCAAAGGATATTCCTATGGAAGATACTCATGAACTAACTTTGAAAGACACCACCCTTCCCATGGAAGATAAAAAACCCTTGAAATCTCCTTGCAAGGAAGCCAAATTTCTCTCCATTATATATAAAGTTTCTTGAGACTCCAAACCTTGACATTGATTGGATACATCAAGAACCACAAAGTGTTTGCATTGATTGATGGTGGAAGAACCCATAATTTTATCAATAGGAGAGTGGCATAAGAAACACATAGTTACGTATGTCCTATATATAATTTTTAAATTATTATAGATAATGGTGGTACAATGAAATGTGGGGGTTGATGTGAAAATTAAAAACTACAAATTGGCAAGTATCATCTCAAAAATCACATGTTTTCTATTGAAATGGGTGGTTCTGATATTGTTCTCAGGGTAGAATTGTTACACACTTTGGGATATATCACCTTGGATTTTGAAGAATTACACATGAGATTCACTCAAGAAGGGAAGTAACATACCCTCAAGGGTATTACATATGTTTCTCCTCAAACTATCACCTCTCATAATATGGAGAAGTTGTTGAATAAAGAACACTCAAGTATTATTTCACATCTCAATTCCATAAAAGTATTTGACACCACCCCATAGGAGATTCACCTTTATTTGTAGTGAGTTCTCTATAAGAATCAATTGGTATTTGAAACACCACAAGGTTTACCACCTTCACATGGGGAGAATGACCATGGTATTCCCCTCATTCTAGGTATTCAACCACCTAATGTGCATCCTTATCAACACCCTTTTTCACTGAAAAATGAAATTGAAAAGATCATTCAAGAATTGTTGGAGGTGGGAGTCATACATCCTAGTACTATCCCTTACTCATCAGTAGTGGTCATGGTATTAAATAAGGAAGGTACTTGGTGCATCTATCCTAATTTCTAGGCCCTGAATAAGTTGACCATTAAGGACAGATTTTCTATCTTAGTTATTGAAGAGCTCTTGGATGAACTTCATGGTGCCAAGTTTTTCACTAAACCATACCTTCATTTGGGCTACCACCGGATTAGGATGAAAGAGGAAGACATCCCTAAACCACCTTCCTTATACATGAAGGTCATTATGAGATTTTAGTTATTCCTTTTGTCCTTTGCAATGCTCTATCAACCTTCCAAAGTCTCGTGAACAAGATATTTCGACCATTCCTATGAATTTTTTGTTGATATTCTTTAATGATGTTTTAATCTACAATAAAAAATGGGAATACCACATATATCACTTTTATAGACCCTTGAAATTCCTACAAGACCACCAACTATTTTTGAAATGATCCAAATGTTATTTTGGGGCTTCATAGGTTGAATACTAGGGTCACATTGTAAGTTAGGAGGGAGTATGAATTGATCCCAATAAAGTTGAATCTATGCAAGATTGGCCTCATCCCAAGACATTGAAGAGCTTGTGTGTATTATTAGGACTTACAAGATACTTTAAGAATTTTGTGAAAAAATATGGAAAAATTGTTGGTTCCTTAACCTTTCTACTAAAAAATAATTCCTTTGTTTGGAGTGAGGCCATTGGACATGCCTTCTCAGCTCTAAATTATTTTGTGTGCATGACTCCAATATTAGCAATGATATATTTTACTAAGACTTTTGTCTTGGAATGTGATTCCTCAAGTAGAGGTCTTGGAGTGGTCTTGATGGAAGAAGGTCTCTCTTTGTCTTTCACTAGTAAGAAGTTATGTGATCACAATTTGGGTAAATCCACTTATGAGAAAGATATGATTTCCATCTTACATGAAGTAGAGACTTGGCATCCATATCTCATAGGGTTATGCTTCTAGTTTGATCCTGACGATCATTGTCTAAAGTACTTTCTCAAACAAATTTTATCCTGACGAAGGTGGCCTAAGTGGATCACCAAGTTTCTAGGGTATGATTATGAGATTATCTATAAGAAGGGTAAAGACAATTCACTAATTGATGCCTTATCCTATAAATTTGAGGATGATGGATCCCTCTTTTCCTTATCTTTGTTTGTTCTAGGTTGTCTTAAGGAATCTTGTCAAGAATGGTTGGAAAATGAGACTATCATTTAAATAATACACTATCTTCAAGATTACCCAAACCCTCCTAAAGGGAACACATGGAAGCTAGATACATTGTAATATAAAGGGAACATTGTTATGGTAAATAATTCTTTTTTAAAATAAAAAAATATTACATAATTTTATTCATTGCCTACAATAGATCACTCTAGATTTCATAAGATATATGAATGAACTAAGTGCTCATTCTTTTGGAGGGAATGGAATTTGACATCCATGATTTTGTGGAAACCTATGACACTTACCAAAGAAACAATGGGGAGACAAAAAATATACTAGGAGAATTTTAAACTCTATTGATCCCAACACATATATGGGATGACATCGCTATGGATTTTATAGTGGGACTTTCTAGGGTGGGAAACAAATTCGTGATCATGATGGTAGTATTCCATCTCTCCAAACATGCTCATTTTTGTGCCTTGCCACATCCATTTATCCCCTCCTCAATTGACTAATTCTTCCTTGATTATTTTTTCAAGTTACATGGCATGCTCACTTCCCTTGTCTCGAACTAGGGCCCTACATTCACAAGAAAATTTTGGAAAGATTTGTTTAAAATATAGGGTGCCCAACTAAAAATGAGCATTCCATTTCACTCCCAAATAGATGGTCAAACTGAAGTGGTAAACAGTGCCTAGAAACCTATTTGAGATGTTCTACCTATGAAAAACCACACCAATGAGCACAATGGATTCCCCTCTCATAATGGTGGTACAATACCTATTATCATAGAACTACCAAAATCCCCCCCTATGAAGTTGTTTATGGAAAAAAACCAATTCTAGTCACTTCATATTTACTAGGAACTTCCAAGGATTAAGCAATGGATCATATATGCCACACTAGAGAAGCCATTTTCTGCATACAAAAGGAAAACAAATTTATGGCTCAAAATATGATGAATCAACAAGCATACCAACATCAATCATACAATTATTTTTCAATAGGGGATCATGTATTTCTTCACCTTCAACCTTATAAACAAACATTACTCAAAGACAAAATACCTCCAAATTAGAACCAATTTTTTATGGACTTGTTAGCACTTTTTTTTACCCCTAGATCAGATCTAAAATAAAGTAAAATCAGTGGTAAAAAGAGGTTATTATAGGAGAAAATTCCCTAGATGTCACCGACAAGTCTCCTCTCCATTTGATCTGGTGTGTACCAACCTCAGGGGTGTTGGGTCTAGTATTAAGGAGATCGATTCGAGAAAGAAGGAAAATGGAAAGGTATACTCCACATGATTTCCATTCAAATTTTTCTTTGTTCATTACTAAATATGATCCTAGAACTGTTAGGGATGCAATGGATTCATAGGATGAAAAACTCTGGAAAAAGGCCATTGTGGAAGAAATGGAAACCTTGGAAAATAATGAGGCTTGGGATCTAGTGGATTTTCCAATTGGAAGAAATTCCATTGGTGGAAAATGGGTGTTTAAGAAGAAGTTGAATGCATAAGGAAAAGTGGAGAAATACAAAGCTTGGTCAGTATAAAAAGGATATTCCCTAGTAGAGGGAATTGAATTTGGTGATATTTTTTCTCACGTTTCCAAGTTAAATTCAAATAGATTTATTTTATTTGTCATTGTTGCTTTTTATTTTGAAGTGGAACAGATGGATGTGAAGATAACATTCCTACATGAGGATCTGGAATAAGAAATCTACATGAAGAAATTAGAAGGATTTGTTGTGAAGGGAAAGAAAGAGTTGGTATGCAAGATGAAAAATTCCCTGTATGTGTTAAAGCAATCACCAAGGATGTGGTATAAAAAATTGGATACTTATATGTAGGGACTTGGATTCACAAGGAGAAAAGCAGATCATTGTGTGTATTTCAAATTAATCGGCGATCACATTATTTATTTGGTCTTGTATGTGGAAGATATGTTGTTCATAGGAAACGACAAGGATATTATCCAAGATGTGAAAACTCAGTTTTCCTCTAAATTTGACATGAAGTATATTTGTGCTACAAATTTCATTTTGGGCATGGAAATTAAAAGAGATCGGGAAAACAAGAAACTCTAGTTAAATCATAAGAAATGTGTCAAGACAATATTGCATAGGTTTAATATGAAGGAATGTAAATTGGTCGGGGTTCTTATTCATGTAGGTGTAAATTTATTTGTGGATCATTATCCAGAGACAAAAGAAGAGGAAGAAGACATGTCTTGTGTTCCATATGCTATTGTGGTTGGAATATTGTCATTCAGATAGAGATATTCAAAGCCATTTAGAAAAATGGAGGTTTTGATGCATTTATAGCACAAACCACTAGGTTTGTCATGCCAAACCTAAATATGAGGCAACCAAATCAACAAACACATATGTTAAAGTTGTCACTCTTTCTTAAAAACAATTGAATGGAAAGAACACACACGTGTTCTAGACCACATGCACGTTCTTAGAACACACATGTGATATTTTAACTAGGCATACTTGTGAATGTGTTTAGAGGTAGGTCTAACAAGAATTCTCTCTATCCTAAGGATGAAGAGTAATGAATAGGTCATGAATGGGTCATGAATAGAATGCTACATAAATTGTAGAAGGATGTAATGAGGACCCTAAGGGCATGCTAATAGGATGAAAAGGAGGATACCAATGGGATGTTATTATGATGCTACACCATTCTTATTAGGTAGGTATTGAAGGAATATTATAATATTAAGGGGCCAAGAATAACACTTTGAACCACAAAAAATGACCTATTGAGGGCATCATTTTCCCCTAAATAATTATATAGGTACTGATAACATTTTTTAGAACTATGTATGGGTCTTGGGGCCTTAGACATGGCCAAGGTAGGGAAAATGAATGTTAGGCCTTAAACAAATCTTAAATTCATATAAGGCCAAAAAGGATTCCTCTAACAACTATAGATGGTCTCATGATGGTATCATTGGCCTATGATTGGGGATGTTAGTGCCACTAGGTTGTTTTCAGTACTAGGTATGTGTCTTAGGGCCTTGAAAATGATTTAGGGAAGAAGGCCATGCCTTAGGTACTAAACAAATAGTTGAGTCATATAGATCCATGAATAATTCCTTGAAGCACTACACAATACCTCTAGAGGGTATCCTTGGCCTCTAAGAAATATGTTAGTTCTCTCACAAGATTTTGATAATATGGAATAGGTTTCAAGGCCTTGATATGGTTGAGGGGGGGAACCTAAGACGTAGTTGAAGTAAAAATCTTATAGGAATATATTTCCAAACACAATTCCTCAAACCACCACACCTGACCTCTCGAAGTCTTAGGAATATTCTAAGTGTAAAGGGTCATGAATGATATCTAAAATGACCATAAATGACCTCTTGAGGGGATCTCTAGCCTTCAAGTGGGGATATGGGAATCATTAGGATATTTTGAGAACTGGGTATGGGTCATGGGTCCTTGTACATTATCAAGAGAAGAAACGTAAGCCTTAGGTCCTAAAGGAAGCTTCTAGGAATATAGGGCCATCAATTCCATGTTGACCCACCATAAAGGGCCTTTCAAGGGTATCCTTGGTCTCCATATGGGGAAAATAAGTATTATGATATTTTGAACATTGAGTTTGAGCATCTGGAACTTAGATATGTTCAAGTGAACAAACTCAAGAGTTAGTCCCTAAAGTAATCTTATAAGATTCTAGGGAAAATATTGACACTTTGAACCACCACAAATGGCCTATCAACAACATTGTTTACCTCTAGATAAGTATATAAGTACCACTATCATGTTTGAGCACTAGGTATGCGTCGTGGGGCCTTAGACATGGACAAGGGTGGAAACATGAACATTAGGCTATAAAGGAAGCTTATATCCATCTAGGGCCAAGAAGGATTCCTCGAACAACTACACATGGCCTCTTAAGGGTATCATTGGCCTATGATTGGGGATTTAAGTATCACTAGGTTGTTTTGAGTAGTAGGTGTGTGTCCTAGATACCTAGAAATAATATAGGGAATAAGGCCATGCCTTAGAAACTAAAGGAAAATTTGAGTCATCTAGATCCATGAATAATTCCTTAAAGCACTACACATTACCTTTGGAGGGCATCCTTGGCCTCTAAGAAATATGTTAGTTCCCTCACAAGGTTTTGATAATTAGGTATAGGTCTCAAGGCATTGATATGGTTGATGGGGGGGACCTAAGCATTATTTGAAGTACACGGATTCTCTAGGGATAAACATAATGCCTCAAACCACCACACTAGACCTATTTAGGTCTTATGCATCTCTTAAGGCTCAAGGGTCATGAATGAAACCTAGAATGACCATATATGACCTCTTTAGGGGATCTTTGGCCTTCAAGAGGGGATATACGCATCATTAGGAGATTTTTCACATTAGGTATGGATATTGGGTGATTGGACACAATCGAGAGAGGAATCCCAAGTCTAAGGTCCTAAAGTCAGCTTCTAGGCATTTAGATCCATCAACAACATGTTGACCCACCACAAAGGACCTTTCAAGGGAATCCTTAGTCTTTGAATGGAGATAATAAAAATTATGATATTTTGAAAATTGAGTATGAGTCTCTAGAACTTGGATATGGTCAGGGGAAAAAACCCAAGAGTTAGGCCCTACATGAATATTATAGGACTTTGGATCCAAGAATGACACTTTAAACCACCACGAATAACCTATTGAGGGCATCATTTTCCTCTAAATAAGTATATAGGAACCAATGGAATTTTTTAGCACTAGGTATGGGTCTTGGGGCCTTGTACATGGCTATGGGAGGAAACATGAAAATTATTCCCCAAATAAAGCGTATGTCCATCTAGGACCAAGAATGATGCCTTGAACAACCATACATGGCCTCTTGAGGGTATGGCCTATGATTGGGTATTTTGGTACCAATAGGTTGTTTTGAGTAATAGGTATGTGTCCCAGGGCCTTGGAAATGATCTAGGGAAGAAGGCCATGCCTTATGTACTAAGGAAATGCTTGAGGCATCAAAATCCATGAACAATTCCTTGAAGCATCACACTTTACCTTTGGGGGTATCCTTTTCTTATGAAAAATATGTTAAAATTCCCTCACAAGGTTTTGATTATTAGGTATGGGTCTTATGGCCTTGACATGGTTGAGGGGGGAACCCAAGCTTTAGTTTAAGTACAAATATTCTAGGAATCTAGGGCCAAACAAGATGCCTCAAACCACCACACCTGACCTCTTGAGGTTTTAGGAAGCTTCTAAGGATCAAGGGTCATGGATGACACCTCAAACGACTATAAATGACCTCTCAAGGGGATCTATGGACTTCAAGTGGGAATATGGGCATCGTTAGGATATTTTGAGCATTGGGTATGGGCATTGGGTCCTTGGACATGATTGAGAGAGAAAACCCATGCCTTAGGTCCTAAAGGAATATTCTAAGAATCTAGGGCCATCAACAACATGTTAACCCCCACAAAGGACCTTTCAAGGGTTTCCTTGATCTCTATATGGGGATAGTCAACATTATAAAGTTTTGAACATTGAGTATGAGTCTCTAAAACTTGGATATGGTCAAAGGAAAAAACCCAAGAGCTATTCCCTAAAGGAATCTTAGAGGATTTTGGGGCCAATAATGACACTTTGAATCACCAAAAATCACCTATCAAGAGAATCCTTTGCCGCTAACTAGGTATATATGTAGCACTAGTGATTTTTAGAACTGGTTATGGGTCTCGAGGCCCTCAACATGGAAAGGGGAGGAAACATGAACGTTAGGCCCTAAATGAAGCTTCTATCCATCTAGGTCCAAGAAGGATGGCTCAAACAACCACACATGGCCTCCTAAGGGTATCATTGTCCTATGATTAGGGATGTTAGTTCCGATACATATTTTTGAGTAGAGGGTATGTGTCCTAGGGCCTTGGAAATGAACTAGAGAAGAAGGCCTTGCCTTAGGTTGTAAAGAAATCTTTAGGCATCCAGATCCATGAACAATGACTTAAATCACTACATATTACCTCCAGAGGGCATCATTGGCCTTTGAGAAAGTTGTAAGTTCCCTCACAAGGTTTTGATCATTAGGTATGGATCTTAAGGACTTGATATGGGTCTCAAGACCTTGGTTAGGTTTGTACCACTTGCATTTTTTTATCCATTATGTTAAAATAATGCATTTTCTCTAGATTGTGTGTGCATTATAATTCGCATGCATTCTAAAGTATGTGTGTGTTTCTATGAGATATATAAAAAAAAAAAAAAAATCACAAAGGCCCACCTCATTCTCTCCAAAAAATTCTCTCATGTCTACAATTTTCCCAACATCTCCTGTGAAAATTGTAACAAGATACAATTTTTATGTTTTTTTTTTTGTGATTGGAAGGAAAATATTTTTTTTTCTTGTTGGAAATCCCTTTGAATATGGGGAACAAATGTAATTTATCAAGAAATTATTTGAGGAAAGAGCATCCCATTGAAAAGGTCAATTAGGGAAGAGAAAAAGAAAGATTAGGTATGGAAAAGAAAAGGATTTCAACATACGCCAATCCAAATTCGAGCACAACAGATGCCATTGTTGTTTCTCCTCCATAACCACAATAAAAACACATGATTTCAGTAGAGGCGAACCCAATTCTGACCTCTAGTGAACCTCCAATGATTGTTTCATCAAGACAAGTTGTTGTGGATGAGTAGACAATGACGGATTTGCTTGGAGCTAATTATACCATGGATGAAATTAGAGAGGTAACCAGTGCACATCCTTCTAATGAAGAAGTTCCAGTGGTGCAACGTCTTGTTCAACAGTTAGAAATTCTAGAAACTACCCATGAGCATGTCCAGTCTCCTCCCAAATTGACTTGCAAGTTATTGAAGGGGTAAGAACTCCTATGTTTGTAAATACAGAACATAGAGGTCAAGAGTGCTAGAATATAGGTCCATCATCCCTACCTAAACTAAGAAATGTGTACTAAAGAACTCCTAAACATATTTAGTTGGATGAAAGTGGTATAGCATTACTTGAATTTAAGCTACCTAACTGAACTATTCGTTATCAATCATATAAAATTATTAAGGAATATTTTGAACCAAAATTTGATGCCACTAAATGTTAGTTATTTTTGTTTTTGTTAAAATCTAGAAGTTTGATTGTTGCTAGGATAATTTTACGCATTAAAATAGTTAAAATTACATAATCAAGTAATTGTATTATTAGAATCCTTATGGATTCTTTTCATAAAAATGGTAATAAAAATCATTCTCAATACCATAATGTAGCATGACGTGTATTGCCACAATAAATTGTTTGCAAGATCATAAGAAAATGTAATTTTTTCAAACAAACATCTCATCTCATTAAATGTAATGTCAAAACCCTTCAAATTATTATATTACAAAATATAGCCTTGACATAGAAAGCCAAATATATTTGTGGGGCTTCACTGGTAAGATACCTTGTTCTAACATGAATATAATTAGATCAGTTAAGGGACTAGTACAAAATTTTTGGCATGAGAACACTAGGAATTCTTGCAAACAAAAGGATGTACTAAAATTGAGAAGGGGTTAAAAACATCAAAAAAGAACACAAACTAGTTACACAAGAGGAAAATGTGAGATGCCCTTTAGTTTTGGCACATTGAATCCTGAAATGGGTCTAACATAGACTAAAAGAGTGAAAATGCACAAATTAATCATCCCCTGGGTAGTAGTGATCCCAATTGCATCAAGTTGAGAGAAGAATTGGTTCCCATCACATTAGAAAATACTTAAGGAGAAAACTTAATGTCACTATCCAATAAATGAGGAAACTTTTATTACACTTTCTCAAGTGTGAAGTTCTTGACTTGTGTCAAGAACTAACTCACCTTTATGATTTTTTAGAGTTTTATATCCATGATGTTAGTATGTCACATTGTCTTGTCAATTATTTAATCAAAAGAGGCCAGTGGTTGAATTGAACTATAGATCCATGTTTATTGGAAGCTCTAATTATTTGGTTCTTAACTTAAGAATTAGATGATTTCAAGGTTGTAGCAATGCAATATTGAACACTCGATACATCCCAAGGTATGTTGGGAAATCTACATTGAAGGAATTTCCATGACACTACTTAGTTATAGTGTGTGGATTATATCATAGTGGCCAAATGTTATGACATGCACTTTTGAATCTCTCTTTTTTAATTTAAAGCAATTCATTGTCCATATTAGAAAAGTTGTGTTGGATGCAATGATTTTTATGACATTCCTTATATTTCTTTGAGGTATTTCACATAATTCCATTGGCATGGTGCTACAATTTTGGATATGCCCGATGAAGTGCACTACTTTGTCAATGCCATTTTTTGCATTTGAAAAAGTTAATACAACTAGACAAGTTGAATAGGAAATGTCCATAGGGGCTATTGGTTAAAATTCAAAATAAACTTCAAAAGGGATACCTTGTGTAAATTTGTGTCAAGATTTGTTGTAATTGTGATGGATTAATGTCAAATAAATCGTTTTCTTTTAGTACTACATGACCTTCCATTTTTTACCCTATATGGAATCATATATCATGTGTAACATACACAGGCCCAAGACGGGTCACGCTATTGCTAAAATGACCCAATATAAAGATCTGATACTATTATGTAACATACCCATCCCCAAGCTAGTTCATGTCACTGCCAAAATGACCCAATAAAAATTTCTGATACCAAATCTAAATGTGGAAATAACACTAATAGTATGACATTCGAGTTGATACAATGATCTATGTTAATTAAAAATGTAAATGTGATTGCTTAAATTTTCATATCAATAACTAAATAACATACAACAACATTACACTACATAAATAGAGATTTGAATGCGTCTTTTTTCTCATAGTAAGAAATAGTAACCAAGATAACTCAAAGTAAAATGCACAACAACTATATCAACATTTAACATGAATAAACACATCAAATAAGAACAATTATCTTATGAAAGTATGCTACCCGTTGTAGAGGACAAACATTCCTCCCAACCGTATACTTGTTGTTCCAATTCTCAATAGCAAGTCACCCCCGATGATCCAGGTGGATCTGAGAACACTAAAAACTTGACAGTCTCAAATGTTGATGAAAACCACTCAATTTCCTAGAGCTCGACGAGATATTTCCAACGCAACTTGAACAGACTCAAACAAATGTCGTACGAGGAAGATATGGTCTAATGAAGTTTTGACAAAAATAAGTAAAAATTGCAAGTGCCACATGGCATCACTAGAAAGATGACATGTGGCAATATGGATGGACATGTGGTAGTACGGACGATGACATGGCACTATACAGACGTGACATATGGATTGTACGGATGATGACATGGATTGTACAGATGTTGACATGGCATTGTATAGATAATTATGTGTCAATGTATGGATGACACATGATAGGAGAAAGGTAGAAGTACAATAGGTTGGTGTGGCATGTTGATGTGGCACTAACTGTGTATTGATTGGGTAGGTGACTATGCATCCAAGTGGCCAAATTAGAAGGTGAAATGTGGCCCAATCAGAGTGTGCCATGTGGAACCATCCAATAAAACTAAAAGGGTCTACAAACTATGATTTTGAGGCTGACATGTTTTGAACCCCCGACCTCACCGCCAACAGACCAAGAAATTTTCCAATGATTAGCCATAATCTTGTATTTAAATTATATTTGTTGGGTGGTTTGCGAAAAGGTTGACAAATGGAATCGAACATGTGATCTCCTTAGAGCTAATTCAAAGTCTTACCATTGGACCATTGGTTGGAGTTTAGTATGGGATCCACATATTTTATATTTAGGTTGTAAAATCGAATTGAAGCCCTAGATTTGGGAAGGTATGCGGGTTGGAACCCGTGACCTCCATCTGAATATGTCAAACTCCCTGACCATTGTGACAAAGATGCTAGTTGTTAATGCCCGCCAACGAAATAATATTTAAGGTTTTATTTAATGTGTCAGTGAGAATATAGTGGGTAAGGTGGGATTTGAACTCCTGACCTACACAATAAAATCCCAAAGAATTTTCCATTGCACCACATAGGGGCTACGTGCATAGAAGCCCATGATAATTGTTTTATGCAGGGTTTGTTCTATGCATTTTTGTAAAAGATTTTGTACAAGATTTTTAATGGGATATTTTTGATGAATGTTTTTCAGGATATTTTTCATAGTTATTGGATATCCTTTAGAGATTTTTTTAGAGATTCTTTGTAATCTCGTTGAGAGAGAGTAAGCAAGCAATTTCCTTACAAATGTAGTTATTTTTGTATGTTGTAATTTAGTGCCATTGGGAATATATGGGAGTCATAGGGTGTTTATATTCAAAAGTCTCAGTTTTATGAGGCAGAGCTGATGGTGACAATTACACCTGAGGTTTTGTAGCAGAACAAAAATTTAGTTCCAAGATGGGACAATATGTAATGTAGTTCCATTAAGCATCTATGGAACTATAGAGTGTTTACAGTCAAAAGTTTTGACTTTCTGAGGCAAATATGATAGTGACATCCATACTTGAGTTATATGTAGCAGATCAGAAGGTCATTATTAAGAGAGCCTTGTAAGTCCCAGAATGGTACACTGAACCACATGTTGTGAGACCTCTTTGAGAAGGAGGATATCCACTTTATGTGAGAGCCTTTTTCCCTTGTAGACCAGTCCTAGGTTGGGAGAATGGAATCTTTGCAAATCATAATTAATGAAGCGTTTTTTGGATTAAGTGAGCCCAGAGACATAGCCAAAATATTTGGTGAAATCTATTAACAAATTGTGTAATGTGCCATTTTACTTGTTGTTGTTCTTACTTCACTTCATTTCATCATTTTAATTCCAAAATTTAATTGTGCAAAATAATGAAGTTTGGTTAAGTAAATGGATTCACATGATAGATGCAAGTAGACAATAATGATCATAATTCCTGAATTAGGTTAGATGTTAATGTATTATTATGAGTTAAATTGACATTTATGTACTTTTGGATCACCTGATCTAGGGCTATGAATCCATAAGAGACAGTGGTCCCTAAGGCTGACTAGTTCCCCCCTATCAATAGTCAATTCCCACAACTAATTCCAGTCCACCAACTCTTTCCCCACAACTTGCACAACCCAAGGGATGGAATCCCCCTTCACTACTCACAGTCCCTCGGGCCTTTACACGCCCCTCTAGGGTTTCGAGCATATGTTGGAAAAGAAATCTATCTGTTGGGACCTTAGGAATTATATAGTTGCAACACGAATTTTCCTAATAACAAAACACTTTCTTCCCTTGTCAAATTTCAAACATAATTTTATTCATAGCCTCAAAGCCTCTTTCTCTACAAAATTTTATCTCCAAACAACTTCCAAATGTGCCCAAAACAACTTCCTCCAAGCTTCAACACTTAGAACTCCTATTCTTTCTCGAAAACTCCATGTAAAAACAACTCTCCATGAAAAAATATGAATCTCTAATTCTGGTCTCCTACCCATACAAATTTCCTCTCTTTCTCTTTCTTGGTTGATTTTCACTCTTCTCGAAGCCAATTTTACTCAGCCCCATGCTCTCAACAACTATGTGATGTGACTTCTCACACCCACCCTCTTACATGAATTCAATGATTGGGATCTATAAAACTCAACAGATAATGGAAGGTTCATGGTAAGGATAATTTAGAAAGAAATGGACTTGGGTTTAATAGACATGGGTAAACTCTCCCCCTTGGACCCCTTCCCTCTCTAGTGGAAACTAAGCCCCTAAATATGCATCTGTGTCCATCTATAGTTGGTGATACATTTTATCCATTATATTCAATTTACATCATTTACATATTACATTGCTTTGGCCCTTGACCATATATATTACATTTAAAATATACATCGCTAGTTTGGGGTTTGAAAACGAGGATGTTACATTCCCCCCCCATAAATTGCACTATCTTCAATGCACATATCCATATAATTTGCACATTGACATATACAAAAACATTACATAAAAATACTTAGTAATTCCACAACTTAATGACTCATGCATCAATTCCAATAAGAAACTCTCTTTTCCCGTCAACCCATACATTGGTTGGACAAGAAATACTAGATTTGGGGCTTCAGGAACTCTAGCTGCCAAAATGGAGTCTCCATTCACTTATGTACAAATGTACATTCAATTTTCTTCAAAATTTGAAAAACTTTACAGGTATGTTTCCTGCATGGCTTCCTTGTGCTCCCATGTAGTGTCTTTGGGACTGTAGTAGGTCCATTGAACCTTTACCAAGTTGATGGATTTTTTCCTAATCACTTTGAATTTCTGGTCCAAGATGCGCATTGGTTCCACCCAAAAGTTCCCTTCGTGTTCCACCTTGATCAAATTCCAATCAATCACATGATTAGTATCAGGTACATACTTTTTTAATAAAGATACATGGAACATGTGAATTCTCATGGATGAAGGTAGTGTTAGCATGTATGCAACTAACCTTATCTTTTCTAAGATATAAAAAGGCCCATAGTATCATGTTTCCAACTTTGGCAAACTTCCCAATTTTAGCGATCTTCTCTTGGCTTTAACTTTTAAAAAAAGATGCTCTCCCACTTTGGATTCCCTATGTGTTCTTATTTTATCGACACAACTCTTCTACCTATATTGTGCAACTTTCAAATTCTTCCTGATATTTGCCATATTTTCTTCCATTTCCCTTATCAATTCTTTCCCAATCATGGCTTTGTCTGCTGGTTTATCCCAACTCACTGGTGTGTTGCATTTTCTTCCATATAATGCTTCCAACAGGATCATCTTCAATGATCCATGATACCCATTATTGTAAGAAAAATCAACTAAATGGATATAGTCCTCCCACTTAGAAGGATTGTCCATTACAGACATTCTCAACATATCTTCAATTATTTAATCAATTATATCTGTCTACCCATCTAAATATGGGTGATATGTTGTACTGAAATTTAGATCAGTCCCAAATCCCTTAAACAACCCCTTCCAAAAATTGGAAGTGAACTTGGGATCTCAATCCGACACTATTTCCTTAGGCACACCATGTAGCCTAGCAGTTTCTCTCATATAAATTTATGCAATATTGGTTTCCTAATGAGTTACTTTTAAAATAATAAAATGTGCATCCTTTGTAAGATTTTCCACCACTACCATGATGGAATCATGTTTCCTTGTTGTCCTAGGAAATTTGGTGATGAAATTGATCGTAACAACTTTCCATTTCCATTCAGAAATTGGAAATGGCTGCAACAATCTCGCTGGATGTTTATGCTCATCCCTTGTTAAGAACCAAATATCAATATAGCATAGAAAAACCTCAGAAAAAGTACTCAACGCCTTGAAAAAGAGATAATTTCAGATAATAAGCCTCTTTGAGGGGGAAACCTCCTTTTACCCGACTTAAATGTTCAAGTACAAGATGACTCCAAATGAAAATGTCTCCTTGGTATATATAGGAGACTAGGAGGTATAATTACAAATAATGGCCTAAAGCCGACATAAATAAAATAACATTACTAATATAATATGCCCCAATTAAGGGGTAATGAGCCAATATTAGGGCTTAACATGCCCCTTCCCTTGAGACAAGTGTTGCCTGCAACGCTTGAGTAACTCTGGATGCTTTTGTATAAAAGACTCATCTTCCCAAGTGGAATCTTCAGCC
>JASDQU010199243.1:0-19328 GCA_032191745.1 Picea mariana
TAAGGTTTTTCTATGCTATATTGATATTTGGTTCTTAACATCTTGAACAACATTCCAATTTATCAAATGAAATTTTTTAGTGTTATTTTTACCTCCTTGCTAGAGAAATTTATGAATTCCCCTAGCCACTTGTTGCATTATATTTGTCGGAGATAACATTGTTGAGCATTGATATATTATTAGAGTAGACAATACATATTTGATAAGAGTTATTCTCCCTACTAGATTTAGCCAATGAGACCCCCATTGCTACAATCATCTAAAATTACCAAGCACCCCCTACCATTCTATTGAGGTTGGTTTGGAAACATAAATGGACATACCCAAGTCTTTGAATGAGTTTTATGATGCCAAAAAAGGAAATCTCAAAATTTTGGACATGGATTGAAGGTGTGCCATAGAAACTTTCCAACTATATATCCAAATTTTCCCATTATTTACTTTACCACCTGAGGCATTAAAGAAGTTGTCCAAGATCACTTTGAATATCTTAGTGATGATAGTTGTGGCTCCCGTAAGGAATGGGGTATCATCCAAAAATGGTGATTGATTGATTCCCATAACTCTTGTGAAAATGTTTCCTTAAATATGACCATATACCCTTTCAAAATCTAATTTTTTGTTAAGAGCTTTAGCCATTGTAATATATAAAAGAGGAGAAAGAGGACAACCTTGTCGCAATCCCCTTTTAATCTTAAATAAATTAGTTAGCCTTCCATTTACTAAAGGGGCTATCAATGGTGAGTCTATACATGCTTGAACCCAGCAAACAAAGGACTCATCAAAGCCAAATATATGAAGAGCCTTTAGAAGAAAATAATTTATTAACCTATCAAATATATTTTCCATATCCATTCTGATAATTATTCCTTTTTCTTTATTTATCTTTGCTCAAATTGATTTCTTCTTGTATAAAAATCATGTTATCCACAATTTTTCATTTTTGCATAAATCCTCCTTAATTTTCAAAAATAATGTTGGAGATAATATTTTGAGTTTTTGACCATAATTTTGGTCAAAAATTTATAGGTAAAATTGCATAGAGATATGGGTTAAAATCTAGCAAAGGATGCTAGGTTTGTCTCATTAATATTGAGAGCTAAAAATGTTGAGTTAGTACATCCCCACTTTCTTCTTCTTTAATGAATAAGTCAACATTTTCTTTAAATCCAATTTGATTATGTGATAACAAGACTTGCAAAAATGCATGGAGAATCCACTTCTCCTAGGATCCTTATCTAGTTCTAGTCCCCAAGCAACTTGTATAATTTTAGCCTCATCAATTTCTCTAAGCAAATTTGTGTTTTCTTCAACATAGACCAATGATATGTTTTAATATTTCATGGACTCTTTTAGGGTTGGATTCTTCTTTCTACGTGTAGATATATTCAAAGTGATCTCATGTTGCTTCCTTGACCATTGTAAAGTCACTCAATCATGAACCATCTTCGAGGTTAATTTATTTAATATTATTTTTTTTCCTTCTTTCATTTGTTTGTTTTTATGAAAGAAGGATTTGTTTTTATCTGTATATTACATAAGGCTCCGAGATTTTAACTTCCATTCATCTACCTCTTTTCCAAAAGTTACATGTAACTTCTTATGTAAGGCTCCATGTAACTTCATCACTTCCTTTGCTTTAATGTATCTTTTCAATGCTTCCAACTGGTTCTAGAGGTTTTTCCTTTCCTAATTTGGAGGGACATAAGATATATTTAGCTAACTCTTAAGTGCTTGATTAATTTCCCTAAGCTTGGATTCCCAAATGAAATAGGGGGATTTTGTAATATTTGATTCCAAGATGCTAAAATTATATCGAGGACTTTTGAATTTTGAAGCCATTGAACATTGAATAAAAAATGAATGTGACGGTAGTTTTGAGTTGGTTCAAAGGAGAGTACAATAGGCTTATGGTTTGAGATACTAGAGGGTACAATCTTTGAGGAAATGATCCAGTCTCTCAAGAAGAATTCTCTATGGATTAGAAAATGATCCAATATGGCTACTATAAACCCTGGCCCTACCCTTTTGTTGTTTCTGGTGTATCTCTTCTTAGTAGGTTTGACATCAACCAGAGTCCAATCATCTATAAAATCTTCCATTCTCTCTAACATAGGATCTCTTACTATGCTATACCCCATTTCTTTTTTGTTTGATAAAATTGTGTTAAAGTCCCTTGCTACTACCATTTGTGGAATTTTGAGGTAAAAAATGTGTCTCGAAACAAAAATTGTACTATTAAAATCAACTTGAAAACAATCAATAGGATTCAAGATGATGATGTCAACCATAAGGGTAAATATTTTTGGAGGGAAAGGAAGAAAACTACTTTTTTTAATCATATTTTTGATAGGTTTACTCAAATTTCAAGTGTAGGCACTCATTGGATGAAAAATTAAATTATGCATCCTACAAGTACACACCATGCATACTTTTGATAGACCCACAGTGAAATAAACAAGAAATACATGAAAAATGTGTAACCTTATAAGAAAATAAGTAAAAAATATGATTAAAAAATGTAGTTTTCTTTCTTTCCCTTTGAAAATTCATAACTCTTATTTTATTATTTTAA
This sequence comes from Picea mariana, assembly GCA_032191745.1. Lineage (NCBI taxonomy): Eukaryota > Viridiplantae > Streptophyta > Pinopsida > Pinales > Pinaceae > Picea > Picea mariana. Next base: position 2,576 of record JASDQU010199243.1, read on the forward strand.
AAATATATACACATATTATGTTGCATTTCCATGACAATTTGTTTTCATGGTTAACTACATGAGAAGAAAGGACAAACATTGGATGTCATTCACATGCAATTCAACCATACATAAATATTTCAATTGTTTTCTCTTGACATTCATTAACAAAAAAAATGTATCTTCATTGACAAGAAGCACATCTTTTTAATTATCTACCCAAAACATGTGCATGTTATATGCACAAACGATTAAATACACCCCAGCCTACTCAAGTTTCCATTAAAAATGTTATGATCCTTTACATTCATAGGATTTCCCTATGAATGAATGCTTGTATGTGCAAATTGTTGAATACAATGCCATCCTACTCACAATACCATTGAAAACATTTCAATCTTGAAGATTAAAAATATTTCATTGAAAATAAAACATTTCAAACTTATGAATTTAGAGGATTTTTGGGGAATAACATGCCATATATGCTTATAACTTATAACAACATATACATGTGTTAGATGTCACTGTATTAATAAGATTGGTCTTAACAAAACATTGTAGTTGTAACATACATATTTTACTTGAAGATTAAAGAAACATTGATTATTCCACAATTGGGTATTAACATAGTGAGTAGAGAAATATTGAGAAAAGAGAGGGAGAAGTTTTTGAATTTCTCTTTTTAACAATATAAAAGATTTAAAAGATTCAAAATATTTCATTGAAAATAAAACATTATAGAAGATTCAAAATATTTCATTAAAAATATAACATTTCAATCCTATGAATTTAGAGGATTTTTAGGGAATAATATGTGATTTTTAGGGAATAACACACCATGGATGCAAATAACTTACAACCACATATACATGTGTTAGATGTCACTATATTAATGAGATTGGTCCTAAGACAATGATGTAGTTGTAACATACATATTTTACTCAAAGGTTAAAGAAACATGGATTTTTCAGGATTTAGGTATTAAGATAGTGAGTTAATAGAGAAATATTGAGAAAACAGGGAGAAGCTTTTAAATTTATAGTCTAGCAGTTTTTACTAATTTATACAGTTTTAATTTTCAGTGTCAATTATCTAATATATATATGTTTATTTTTTATTATGATTATTATTTTTTTATAATATTATGAAGCTTAATTGAATTCATTCATTATAAAATTATAATTTTTTAGTACTGTATACACTCAGATTGCTTGCTCTGTAACACTTAGGTTAAAAAAAGTTTAAATGAAAATTTCTATTACTTTTATGTTTTGCAAAATTCTAAATTCACTCTATTACAATTTAGAAAATGATTTAATTCATATGAACAAATCAAACATTGAATATTAATATTAAATTAATATAATATTTTATTGGGTTTAAGTTTCTTTAGTTTAGCCTTTTCCCTACACTTTTAGCCCCATTTCCTTTTCTAGTGATTTATTTCCCATCTCTTTTGTATGGTCTGTCTACAACTATGATGTACTTTATTAATGATATCTTGAGTATGATTACAAATTACAATATAGGCATACATGCCTTTTAGTAATCCAGGCTCCCTAGTCTAACAATCACATAGGCATTCTGGCCTCGAAACATATTTACAAAGGAACTCTGGCCAAAAGTATCTTGGTTCACCATCCTATATTTACATTACAACTAGGGCTCAACCTAGGTTATCACACTCCAAAAGTCCAAAAAAACATAGTTTAGAGTCTCAAAACAACCTTAGAAGTTTAGGACCCGAAAATCTGTAAAACAACTGTCAAAATGGAAAATTATTCTTTGAACCAACGAAATAGGTAAATGGCCACTGATATCCGTCTAGATCAGATATTGAGTTAATAGAGAAATATTGAGAAAACAAGAGAAAGTTTTGAATTTCTTATGTAGCAATATTAAAAATTCAAAATACTTAATTGAAAATAAAACATTTCATTCCTATGAATTTAGAGTATTTTAAGGGAATAACAAGCCATGGATACAAATAACTTACAAAAACATATACATGTGGATACAAATAACTTACAAAAACATATACATGTGTTAGATGTCACTATATTAATTAGATTGGTCCTAAGACAATATTGTAATTGTAACATACATATTTTACTGGAAGGTTAAAGAAACATGGATTGTTTCGGAGTTGGGTATTAAGATAGTGATTTAATATAGAAATAGTGAGAATTTTTTGAATTTATGGTCTAGCAGTTTTTTCTTTACTAGTTATTGTATTATTGTATTGGGCATGGGGAGTTATTAGATTTGCACAGAAGTAAAACCTTACCAATGTCATACTTGTCCACAATAATGTCAGTCATGTTATTCACCTTCCAATAAGATAGTTGAGAATCTTGAAAAGCTTAATAGACAACTTAACTCATTTAAAAGTTTTAGTTGTCATTGTCAATTGTTTATGTTCATCTCACTCATGTAAATTGTTTCATAATTTTGAATGTGTGTAAGCATATTCAATTTTTTTATTATGATTATTATTTTTTAATTATATTATGGAGTGTAAAAACATCTATGTCCTATTGTTTTATAATTATATTATCTCTTGATGTAATCATTTTTATTGAATTAATTCATTATAAAAATTTTATTGAATTAATTTATTATAAAATTATATATATTTTTTAATGTTGTATACAATAGAGTGCACTATAACACTTAGGTTAGAAAAAGTTTAAATGATATTTTCTATTACTTAAATTTTCACAAAATTCCAAATATTTTCAAAATAATTTAATTGATATGAACAAACCAAACACAAGTAACCAACTCCTTTTCAATGGAATGAAAAGTTCAAAGATATATTCAACCCCACTTCATCTAATATGATTTTTCAAAGTTTTAACTCTTTGATGTGATGGTAACATACACGTCATGTCAACGAATCATCTCCTCGATGATTGTACCTACACAACAGAGATCCGGGACTGGGCGGTAGGTATTTTTCGACAATCCAATAGGACCCGAGGTAACATCTGCACAACCATCAATAACTGGAATGAGAGTTACAACGAAAATGAAGAGGTGAATCTATGTTGGACTCTCATTCCGGGGATGATCATATGGACAATATGGAAAGAAAGGAGTCGATGCATCTTCAAGAATGAAAGCCTCCCGGAAGGGAAAATCAAAGAAAAAATAATATCCATGAAAAGAGAAACGGTGCAGAGCCGCAATTGCCAGAATGGGAAAGCGCAACTCGCAGGTCAGGACTCTAGAGTCCTAGAATCTTTTCACCTAAAAGACGAGCGCAACCGCACACAAATAGGACGACCACTGCAAATCCAAATAGGTGAGTGCAATTGGAATCTCCCTCTAGCAGGTTCCCTCAAGTTGAATTTTGACGGGGTGGCAAAAGGAAACCGAGGCATGACAGGAATGGGTGGGGTAATCAGGGATAGTGGCGGAAACATAATCCAGCTGTACGTTGGGAGTATGGGAAAGTCAACTAACATCGCAGCAGAATTCAGAGCTCTGGAGATCGGCCTTGAGATTCTAAGCCGTGAAAGGATGACAAAAACTATCGTGGAAGGTGATTCCACTTTGGTAATCAACACGGTGAAGAGAATCCAAAATGGCACCAGAGTGGGAAAATTTCAGTGACACTGGCGCTTGGCACACTCCCTGTAAAAAATATTGGAACATCTACAAAAGATGAACACAGTGGAGTTGCGCTGCGTACGCAGGTCAACGAATGGCCCGACGGACAGAATCACTAATGAAGGGGTCAACAAGGAAGGATTAGAGTTAGACACCACCTGGAGCAACATCCCAAATGGTCAATTCAAAACAGACTACATACAACTAGCGACAAAAGATCGTGACGTCAGCTTAAGTACAGAAGGTCACATCGAGAGGAGCGATGCAAGGCCAATAGGCAGGCATGACAAATCCAGGCAGAATCTTCATGGCCAACACCCGATTACAAGTGGCAATGCAGGATCAGCCCACACAACAGATGGGGGTACGACATCAAGGTCAGATCAGTAGGAAAAAGCACAGGGTTAGTGCAGGGGAAAGTACAAATGGGACTCAACAGGATATGAGTGACATAGGACAAAGAATGTTACCACACACTAGTAGGGTCACACCTCTCCCAAGAACAAGTATGGAGAAGAGAAAATTTGGTTACAAAATGAGCAGGGGCAATGACCGACGCAGGGATAACGGACGAATTGTCATGGTCACACATACCGAGATAGAGAAAAAGGACGGGAAGGACCACCTCTACAGGCAGACCATGATTGCAAGGACGAGTCCACAGCATGAGAATTTCCATAAGAGGCAAAGCACTAGGAATAGATGCAGTCGGGAAAAGTGCAACAACAGAAGCCACCACAAAAACAAGGGTCTGGAAAGAAGGAACCCTTGGGTCGATAGAAACAGGAGGAGAATTCAGGGAAAGAACCGCCACAAGCCAGCCAAGATGGTGCATATGAAGACAATGCACATGAAAAGAAACACCCAGATGGAGGAAAATCCGACAAGCCATAGGAGGATTTCAAGGATGGAGCAAGCGGCCCGAGACACCAAGGGCACCTTCTAGGCGTTGTTCGAACCGAAAGGAAAAGAAACCATCACCAGGTGGGAGAAGGAATCAATTCCAAACGCAAGGGAAAAGCCTAGGAGGAACTCAGCCAGGAAGCAGACTGGATAGCAGACCCAGGGACCATGCAGTCCAGGGAAACCCTATACCATAAGACGGTAGAGATAACATGGTAGAAAAATATGCTAATAGGAAAAGTGAGCATAGAAAAGAAAGCTGCCAACCGGAAGACTAACAAGGACCAAAAAACATTGCTAAAATAAATCATGAGTTGCCTCAACAATCTGGACGCCAGTACAAAATGAATTGCAGAGGACCAGAAGAACCAGAAGGAGAAGCTGGAGCGAATGGCTGCCAAATTCCACTGATACTTGCGCTACGCCCATCATATGGACATCACACTAGCTGATGGGAATGGAGCACCAACCCAGATCAGGAAGACCCACACGCTGGCCCAGAAGGAGGAGAGCAAGGACAAGGCGAAAGATGGAAAGAAGAATCTCATAATCCTGGATTAGCGTCGTGTTAAACAATGACCAACGAATGTTATTGGGTTAGTATTAATTGTTGTCTTTGTGTTTTTTATGTTTCTGTTATGGCTAGCTTGTCAAAAACTGGATATGATGGGATTGGTCTGGTTTCCCAATGTGGCAGTCCAACCATACCCCTCTGCTATCTCAAAGAACGCAACTCCGGAACCCCTGGGCCGGTTTCCTTTTTGGCAGACCAGGGAATTCCTCTTTCTGTATATTAGTCTTTTTTAGTAATAAAGATACTCACACTCACTTACAAAAAAAAATAAACATACACCTCATGTCAAATTCATAAAAAGACACAATTTCTCTTTAAAAAAAAAATTCCAGTAGAAAATTAGCTCAATTATATTAAGAAAATATAATTTTTTACATTCGCAAGACCATATTTGCCTTTAATGTCATGTCATATAGCTGACCTCTACACGAAAAATCCAGAGGAACATTCCAATATACATCCAAAGAAGAGCTCCATACAGGACCAAAACTCTTCGAAATATGAAAAAAGACTTGGAACCTTAAATCAAAAACCACCACAATCTAGAAAATAGAGAAAAATACATATCCTGGATACACTAAAAAACTGTGATAAACTTTCCAAAAATGGAAGGATAGTTAAGGAACATTTAATAGATTTTGATAAGGCAACGTTGACCCTCCATATAGCCTGACCATTTGTGGAGCGATATATATCCTTCAAGTTCCAGTAATGCTTTCTTTGATAGCTCATCTGCCTCCTTGTTGAATTCATGATATATGTGAAAAAAAATGGTGGCCAAAAACTTACTTCTTAAAATCCCGATTCTTTGTTTCCAGCCTTCAATGGAGCTAACTCGCATATCACTCTTGTTATTTAACCAGTCTATGATTACTTTGGAGTCTCCCAGAATCTGAAGCTTGTGAATGGACAGATAATTTGCTATGAAAAATGTTGCCCATACTCCCATTACTTATGCCTTCGTATTAGTTCCAACTCCACAATTCAAGCACCACTTATAAATTGTTGTAATTGAAAGTTTTATAATACCCCCGACCCCACTGCACATTCCATTTTCCTGAGATGCTCCATAAAAAAAATCCACGGGGGACTCATATGAATAATCTATCCAACAGGAGCGTAAAGTAGGAGTAATATTTTTGAACACAAGTTTATGTAGGGAGCCAAGTGACCTTATAACAATCGATTGAACTGAAGTCTCGTTTCCTTCAAATATAGTTGAATTCCTTTCTAACCAGATAAACCAACAAATATGAGCAGCGAGATAGGATGGTATAGTCTTGTCCATTGTCCAGTTTGTAAGACAAGCATCTAAATCATTCCCACTCCAATCCTGATTGTAATTTTTGATAAATTTTATTTTCAACCAGATAAGTTTAGTGAAGGGACAGTGTATAAACAAGTGATCAATGTCTTCAATATCCCCTTTGCATAAATGACAATGACCATGGCCCATCCACCCTCTAAGTTGTAAATTATTCCATGTCATAATTTTGTTGTCCACTGCCATCCACAGAAAGAGTTTGATTTTCTATTGAATGTCCCACTTCCAAAATCTTTTTCGCCAACCTGTAAGAGTCGAAAAGTTTAGTGAAGATATTAAGGCCACATAAACATTCTTTGCGAAAGGGATCCTGATGAATCACCCGCAATCCATAATAAATCGTCTTCATTATAGTATAATGATACTCCTAAGGCTTTAAGAGCTCGTCTGAAGTGATCCTACTCTGCTTCCAGATAACCTGAGATATCCAGGTCCAAACTGCTGATCCAAGAAGATAAAAAAGAATCTCGATCGAGTGGTCTCCAATCCTGAGCTAAAACCGTAATATGTTTCTATCTAAGAACAACAAGGAGTGAATGAGAAAGGAAGGATGAATTTCCCATCCCCATAATTCTATCCATTCCTAGAGCCACATGATGATCCGTGCCAGGATTCTAGCTCAGCCAGTTTGTAATCAAATGTACATACTTTAAAAGGCTGTTCCATATTTTTGATGCTGAAATTTGGTGAAAAGTGGTTGATCTGAACCAGTTTTTGACTGTAATAAAAGGGATATACTTATCCTTTATCACTTTTTTTTATAATCCTTCCTTTGTTAGAACTCGCCAAAGGGTCGTTGCTTCCAAAGCTTTGATGAATGAAAAGATATTACAAAAACACCAACCACCATTATGTTTTGGTTGAGCTAGAGTCTCCCAACGACAGAGGTGGTAATGATTTGAATCACCAATCCCATTCCAAAGAAAATTATAGAGTAATTTCCTTAACTTGTGTAGTATGGATAGACGAGCTGAAGTGAGAGATAACCAATAAACGGGCTGACTTTCCAGAACGACTTTGCATAGTGTATATCTTCCACCCAAGGACAACCACATGTAGCTCCAATGGTTAATCTTCTTTTCCACTTTGGTTAAAATCCATAACTAGTCTTCAGATTTCTGTAATCCATCCTTTAAGAAGTATCCAAGATATTTGAATCCCACAGAGAGATCCGTGAAGTTATATGGGAGGAAAACATTGAAAGATGAAAGTTTTGTCTCTGAGAGTCTTGAATAATGCATTGTCGATTTTAATGAATTTACCTTTAAACCCGAAGCCAAACAAAAATTTTGAATTTGACTCTTGATCTCCTTCCATTCCTGCACTGAAGAATTTGTCAGAAGTAAAACATCATCAACAAATAATAGGTGTAGGATTTTTGTAAGTTTGGAAACTTTGATTCCTATTAAGATTCCTTACCTTTGGCTTGATTTTAATAGTAGGCTCAGACTCTCCTTCACCAGAATAAACAATAAAGGTGACAACAGGCACCCCTGTCGAAGTCCTCTACCACTTCTGAAAAAATTTGTGGCCTCCCCATTAATTAAAATTGCAAAGGACGCATAATTCACACAAGACATAATCCAGTTTGTTACTTGTGTTCCAAACCCCACTTGAATTAAAATCAATCTAAGAAGATCCCAATTAATGCAATCGTAAGCTTTATGTAGGTCTATCTTTAGAATGAGAGATTTTAAATTTTTCTTTTTAATACTTTGAATGCACTCATGTGTTGTGCCAATTACATCATGGATCTGGCGTCCTTCTAGGAAGCCCATTTGTTCTATCGGTAGAGCCTTTGATAGAATCGGTTTTATCTGATTTGCTATTACTTTGGAAATGATTTTGTAGACCAGGTTGCACAAAGAAATAGGTATGTAATCTCCATAGTTTTGAGGTTTGTTGATTTTGGGGATCAAAGCTAAAAAAGTGGAATTTATGCTTCCTGCTATGCGCCCATTGGACCGAGCATCCTCCACCATCGCCAGAAGGTCCTCACTCACTAAATCAAAGAAATGTAAGAAAAATTCCACCATCCAGCCATCAAGCCCTAAAATTTTGTCTTTTTGAAATAAAGATAAGACCAATTTTAATTCCTTTAAAGAGACTGGCATATAGAGATCTCTCGCTTCATCCTCGCTTATCATTCTTGTAAAGAGACCGGCCACCCCAACCTGATCTGTTGTGTGAGCATTGTCCTGAGTTTTAAAGAAATTCTTGAAGTAATTCTCTGCCTCCACGACTATCGCCTTCTGGCCTTAAGATATAATCCCAGAGTCATCTCGGATCTCCCATATATGTTTGCTAATTCTCCTGTGATTAGCATACTGATGAAATAACTTGGTATTTTGATATCCGCTTTTGACCCATATAGCCCGACTCCGAAGTCACCACAAGTCCTCCTGTGATTTCAGAAGCTTATTCCTTTCTATTTCCAGTTTTATGAGATTAGACTCCACCTCCGGAAGAATAGAACCCTTTGATAATAACTGCAAATGATATTTGATATTTTCTTCCAAGTTCTCCAGAACTTTTAAATCCCGATCCCTTGATTCTTTTGCCCATCTTTTAGTAATAGTTTTTAGGTCCTTTAACTTCCATATAAAACGACGTTGGCAATCTTCTTCCAGTAAATATTTTTGATTGCTCCAAATTTTATGAACCATATTGTTGAAAACTTTGTCTAAAATCCACTATGAATTAAATTTGAAAGGGTATGCTTTTGGAATAATATTTTTCTCCAGCTGCAAAAGTATTGGCGCGTGATCCGATACAAAAGGAAATTCCACCCAGAATCTATATAGTCTAACATTCAAGAGAAGAACCTTTGAAACCGAGGATCTATCCAATCTATTGATAATCAAATCTGTACCCGAGTGCCCATTACGCCAAGACGGGACTAACTTCTTTGGCTGGACATCTAAAAGTTTATGTGCTTGGAAAAGTGTTTTGAAGAAATCGACAAGTTGTCCTGAAAAAGTAGATCTGCCCCATACCTCTCCAGTAGAAACCGTTATATTTAAGTCCCCCGCAACCATAAGAATTTTCAGAGAAAGCAAACCACTGTTCGCTAGTAAAGTCCAAAAAGGTTTACGCTCTATACATGGACCATATACATTAATAAATTTGATCTTCCTCTTTGATGCAATAATCAAACCTGTTAACAAAATCTCGCGACAAGTAAGGTAAGGAGCCAAACTAAAGAGATAAGGATCCCATGACACTAGCAGACCACCCGAAGTACCTACAAAACTCACCGCACAAGATACCTAGGTCAGACAAAACTTATTTGTAAAGGACCATGATTTTTGTTCATGAACCATAGTTTCCTGTAGGAATACAATATTTGGATGGGTAGTTTCCAAGACACGACAAAACAAGGCAGCTTTTAGGGAGCCTCCAACCCCTCTAAGATTAAGTGACAACGAAATAATTACTTAGCTCTTGCTAAGGCCTTCATTGCTCTAAGTGCCCCACTGTCGGAAGAGGAAGGATCCATGACGAAGGAAGAAATTGTTGTCGCTTGTAATTTCTTCCTTGTACTTCTTATTTTGACAGAAGAATATTCTATTCCCAGTCCTTGTGACCAAGAATAGTCCTTTGTTGTCTCAGCTTGAAAGGATGTCGTGGTGGTAACCTCACCAGAGATAGTGGAAGGGTAAAAAATGACATTCCCGAAATAAGTAGGTAATAGGGCCGGGGGATTACTATCATGTAGATAGGGAATCAAAGAGTCCAGAACCGCGCTCAAAGAGGAATCGCCCTCCTCAAACTCACGACAGACCGGAATCGGTAGAAACTCATATGGAAAGGAAGAAACCTCATGTGGGACATCCACAGATGAGGATGGAGGAGTTTGAACAGGGTCAACAAGACTCTCGAGCCTAGGAAGCTGCAGTTCCAAGATCGATAAAAAACCCAAAAAACTAGTTGGCGAACTACTAGTACCACCCAATCCCCCCGAAGAAGGATTGGAAAAATCAGGTAAGGAGGAAGAACCCAAAGGGTTAATAACAATATTCTCCTTAACAACCCCCAAGGGAAACTCCACAGAAGATAGAATATTTTTTAGCAACATAGAGGCATTGAGTTCTTCCTTCTCCCATAATGATAAAGAATTATACAGAGCCCGGAAGTAAAAATTTAACTTACCAGAGATAGTATCATCATGTTCTGGAGAGGGTGTAGACTCTGTCATAGGAAACCGATAGCCTGCCCATGATGATTGCACTTCACCTTCTAAACCCCCAAAGCCTCTGTGAAGGGTCGTGTCTTCAGAGACTTCCTTTAAACCCCTTCCCAAACAATTTCTTCTCAGATGTCCAATGTCACGACAATTTCTACAACGGAAAGGGATTCCAAGATAGTCCAGTCTCTGAACTATCCTCTGACCCATCCACTCAATTTCTAAGAGTTCGTGTAGTCCCCCATGAACGTCCATATCCACCAAAGTTTTACCCATTTTTCTGTTTGAATCCGAGAGAATGGATTCGCCCAATGAGATGAAAGAGCCTAAAGAGTTCCCAATTGCTTCCAGTGTAGCCACATTCCATAACTGAAGTGGTAAACCCGAGAGTAGTACCCACATATGACATAATTGAAAGTATTATGTCTCGGGGTTGAAATCTAAGCGCCAACGCTTTATCATAAGACTGCAACCACCTATCACCCACCTCTGTGCCAGAAGTAGGGTAGAGTCTTCATGTGTTTTACATAAGAACCCCACCCACCCCTTAGTCAGATAGACTAATTTTGGTGAATATCCTATCAATGGCTTCCAAGTAAGTTCAACCCACTCCGCCAAGGAGACCTTACAAAGGTATCTATAAGACAGTCTCCCAACTAAACCACATAGAGCCAACCTACAAGTCTCTACGAGACCAACATCTGAACCTAGCACCATTTTATGAACTGTTTTTTTCGCCTTCCACTGCCTATGGCTAAAACCAGGGTTTCCATCCCCCTTACCACCTTCCCTCAACTGGTTAGAATGAAGTTTCTACTTACACAGTTCTTCCCGAGACTGAACCACAGATAGCCTCCCTGCGGACTATGGAACCCTCGAAGAATTCGGCAAAAAATCTGCAAAGGACGGAGCTAGACCAGAACTATGGAATGAGCGGGTAAGTGAAGGTAGTGAGAGTTTTACTGACTAAGAATTTAATGTGTCAGTACCAACTGTTGTTGAGTCTACATTTTCGAAAAGACCCTCAGCCTGCAATAACTCTTCATCAACCACATTCATCAATGTGCTGATGTTTGCCTCCACACTTGGTTGAATCGTAGAGGCCATGGAGGGACACCTAGGCTCCACTGAGCCCTACCCCCCAAAAGAATTAATACAAAATTGCAGAATCCCAGTAATATGGTTGAGGAGAAATTAAAGGCTTAATAAATAGGTTAGTTGCCAAAACGCTATCTGGAACCCATAGTAATCGCTCCCCCCAAGGAACCTTGGGCTACCAGTTCCCAAAAATAATAATACAAAACCGGGAACTCCGCTAAAATAATCAGGTGCTAAAACACAATGCTCGAAGCTTCATTCAAAGGAAAAGGTTAAAAAAAACTAGAAACCTAAACCCTAAACCCCTTGAGAGAAAGAATCTAGTGTGACTACAAACCACCAAGGAGAAACTCCAGATACAGATCTTAAGGGTGGCTAAGTCCTAGTGGTTAGGCTCTCCAGAAATGATAATCTCAATTTAAACATTTAGTACGAACTCTATTTTCTTTGTACATTTTCACGAGACAACTCTTTTATCTTTACTTTTAATTTACACTTCTACGAGACTCTTTTACTTTTCGTTTACATTTTTACGAAACTCTTTTACCTTCAATTTACACTTTTAACACTTTTTCAAAACTCGAAAGCATGGTAAGACCTCAGTGTAATATTGTGATACATCAGAGTTGGTTTTAATAAATTTCATATGATGATGTAACTGCAAGACTATCCTTATACAGCCTGAGTGGGCCTAATGGTTAAGAACATGTGCTTTCTCTTAAGAGGTCATAGGTTCAAATCCAGAGGGGGGTAAGGTATGTATACCTTCGTAGACTTTACCAGTCAAATTGCTGGGCGGAGGGGGGTCCCTTGTCCCACAAACAAGGGGGTCTCATACACCAATTTGGTGTGCTGGCTTGGCCGTGACCTTAAAAATAGATTATTATTATTAGTATTAGTATAATCACATTTAAGATATATCAATATGTAATTTTATAATGTTAAATGATTGTTTGTGTTGCCTTTTCTAACTTATATACTACCGTGTATAGTACAAATCATTATCCATAAAACATCATTTGTTTTTACTGGGTTGATTTTCATTTATTTTTGGTGTTTATTGCATCAAGAATGGTGAGGTGGTTTTATAATTTAAGATGGAGATATTATCCCATAACAAGTTATCTTACATGAAAATATAAAAAAATTAAATGAATAATAATAAATATATTACATGAAAATATAAATAAATAATATATATGATATTTTAAAAATTAAAACAATTTTTATTATTTAAATTTTTATTAAATATTTATAAAATCTTTTATAATTTTATTTTTATTATGTAATATAAAAAGTTAATATATAAAATTAAATTAAATTATAAAAAAGGGTTAATACATAAATAAAATGAAAGTAAATGATAAAAATTTAAATTTACAATTGAAATAATTTGAATGAAAAATTTGATTCAATATTTTATGATCGAAGTTCAAAATGAATTTACACCAATTCATACACTAATCATATTTCTACAAATTCAGTGCCCAATTATTATAAGCGATCTATGATCTATTGCTCACTGTGATTGCGGGTTTTTACAGCTAAGAGGATTAAGTGGCTTTTATTGATGTGGTTATCAGCATGGATCCCAGCGAGATTACACGTCTCTTACCCGTTTTAATGATAGTTTCTTTCGAATTTATTAGCAGACTTGAATGTTAATGTCAGTGATTGTTAATTCACTTGATTCAATATTGATTTGCGATTTGTTTTGGGAAAACACGAAAGTATCAAAGATCTTCAGTAATGACAATTAAATTAAATTTGTTGTTTTATCAATTTTTTTGTTGGTTAGTTTGTTCATGATTTGTGGAATTAGTCTGTGGTTTGAGAAACAGTCACTTAAAAGTTGGAGTTTTTGTCTCCGCATGTTTCGAAACGATGACTTTAACATCAGGAAGTGCCTTAACAACACACTCAATGACCAACTATCCTATCCTTACCCCTCGAAGACTTGTTTCATCTTATTTAATTGCCATCAAATTTTACAATTTTAACTGCCACAAATCTAATTCATAACGCAAAGATCTAGTCCAAGAAAAATACTACGTTTGCACTAATCTCAGGTCGGAAAAAACGATTTTGAAATCAGCTTTTGCATATTAAATACTTGCATGCAAATGAATGAATTCACTCTTGCTCCAAAGGAAAATCCCTCCCGTACAAAATGTTACCCAAATTAAAGACTATGCATAGATTCTGGACAGGAGATTCATGGTCCTGATCGCCATCATCTTCTACCCATGCTCCACCACCTTCTTGGATGGTCTTTACATAAATCCACGTCCACATAATCACATATTGCAATTGAAACTTGAAGACTTATGAGTTGCCGATGTAGGCCAAAGAATCGCTAATTAATTCCAGAATCCCTTTGAGACAAAGCGTTAATCTGACTCTATAAAGTCTTAGCCGGGCCACTCTGGCTGTGGCTTCAAAGAGAGGGGACGACCATGCTGTTTTTTTCGATGAGGGACTGGTCATCTGCTGAACCATTACTTGGAAATCAACGGGATCTGCCCTCGAAATCGTGATCAGAGCCTTGTTTCCCCTTCGCGACCGCCTTTTGCTGATGTAATTATTCAGGGTCGGAATTGATCTCTGATTATTACTTGATCTTTGATAAATTGTGAAGCAAGAAATGCAGAGAGAAAGAATAGAACACAAAACAGTATATTAGAATATAAGAAGAAGAGTACAAAACGAGTACATGAAGAAGTTCTGAAGTAGTAAGTCCTATGCAAAGGGAAATAGCTGAGTGTTGGCAGCCAATTCAATTTTTTCAATTGCCCTTAAAGCTGCCCACACCTATGTCTCTTAAACTTCAAATTTCTGTCGCATCTTGCAAACAGAAGACATTTTTATTTCATGCGACATTTGCAATTGGTTTCGATTTATTTTTTCACGACTGAAAGCGTGAAAACTCCTCCATCGTTATGTGGATTGTCATGATCTGCTCATTGATATGCTGATTGGTACTTGCCTTTGGTTTGTTTTCAAAACTATGTCCATTTGCCTATTATCGCTCTGATTGCGCAACTTGACTTTGATTTAACTAATAAGGCTTTGAGCATGCAAATTTATGATTTATACTTGATTATTTAAGGGTCATGATGGATTAAAGGTTTTTATATAATGTGATCCTTATGATTTTAAAGCTTTTGGCTTAATCGATTTTGTCTATTGTCACCTTGTTTTGAAAAACTTTGATCAAAACATTGGATTATGTAACAAGCACATGAGTTTTATTTCATGTTGAATGGCAATGTTTGAGATTTTACATGGCGCATTGATTAAACTTTTGAATTTTGCAATGACATTGGTTTGAATTATTACAGGCGCATATTTAAACTATGGGTTTGTTTTTACGTTGAACGATCGTGGTTTCAAACTATACATTGGCACATTGATATAATTGTTCACCGTTTAAACCTTGGGTTGGCCGAATAATGTTAATGTTGGTTATGATTGATTGAACAGGGATGGTACTGTGCCATTAATGTTTTGCATGGCGGTGAACTAACCCACCACCTTCGCATGCGCATATTGATTCACTCCCCTTTGAGCGCTTGCAGCTGTTAATCCCAAACGACCTCGCTCCTGTGTGTTGATTGTGTTCAATCCAAACCCTACTATGAGCCCGAACCATGGCTCCAGTCGTGAGGGCTGAACCCAATGGCTGCCAAGCATTGTTATTGTTTGATGGTGCTTATAGCGACCTGGAGGAATTCGGATGGCTCCCGTTCATACGAAGATTTGATGGTTATAACCCTAGAGTGGCTCGACAATTTGCGTTAACCTTCGATGGCTGCCGAGCCAAGGTTGGGGATGTGCAGCTGGAAATTAATAGCAATTTCTTAGTTTGGCTACCAGTCTGCCTGCTATTGGACATAAGTGGTCAAAAAATTGCAAGGTGAAAGATGTCCCGTGGACATTGTTCTTCCGATCTCGGATGGTGAACTCCTGTGACAAAGGATTGCCCGCAAATATGCTAAAGCAACGCTGGCATGACCTGCTAATGATAATCAAGCAATTCATTACTTGTGAGGGAAGGTATGGGTTCGTTTTCTTGTTTCACCTTCGTCTATTGATGGTTTTTATAGGCTATGAGCTTAATATGCCTCACTACCTGCATAGGAGTCTGTTTAAGATGGCTAAAAGGTATAAACGCAACTAGGCCAATACCAGCCTCTTCCATTTTGGGTTGATTAAAATGCTTTTGGTTTATGAGTTGGGGTTACGTCGTGACTGTTGGAGTGATTTTCTCAGTCGTAATAGCTTTGAAGATTCAAGCCCACCGCAGGTTGATAAACCTGTGGTGAGCGAAAGCAAACCTATTCCCCCTGTGCCTTATAGAGTTCTGCTACCCAAACCTCTACCCGTCTCACCTATGGACTTGCCCATGTCTGCGAACAAACAGGTCGAAATTGCTAAACCCATAGCCAAAAAGCCTAAAGCTAAAGCTGGTGCGAATTCTAAAGGCAAGAAGAATGCTCGATTAATCTCTCGCATGGCAAGAAATAAACCCAAAATCCCTGTTAATCCTGAGCCTATCGTGGTCAGTGAAGATTCTGACTCAGAGGTTGAACGGTTCCTGGCAAATGAGTATCCCTACTCAGAAGGTCTGAGTGACAAACCCTCATACGAATTTGTCAAAAACCTACCACCTTGTTTGCGGGATGATCCCAATTTTCCAGGCATTGAAATGCCTCGTGGAACCCTCGGTAACTCGTCGAAACCCTCTTCTGCTCAACCAACTGTTCCACCATGCGATCAGTGTGGCTTATGGTTGGAAAGATACTACCTAGATGTGCCGATGATGCAATCCAGAATTCTTGCTCTGGAGGATCAAGTGGCAAAACTCACCAGTCACAATGCGAAGGTGCAACCCACTGACAAGAGACAGCGAACAACAGGTTCAATTCTATTCAAGAATGTCGAGTCACCTACAACAATTGTCAATTCGAAATTGGCATAGTCCGAACATTCATATTGGTATGATTATCACTTGTTCATATGATGAACTCACATCTCTGTGTAAGCGTCGATCTGAAACTGTTTAATAAGCATG
>JASDQU010199245.1:0-15328 GCA_032191745.1 Picea mariana
AATAAAGTGGAGATCGGATTAAAGGAGGAACAACTAGATACCTTTCAATTTCAAGAGATAGATTTCAATGAAGGTTTTAAGTATTTGGGTTTTTGTCTCAAGCCAAACTCATACAAGAAATGACATTAAATATGGACGATAATGAAGATAGAAAATTCCATCCATTATTGTTGTAATTGTTGTATTTTGACCTCGATCAAATTGATGCTAGAAGCAATCTCAATTTACTCAAAATTCTGAGCTTACATCCATAAAGGGATATTGGAAAAAATAAGAAAAGAAAAAAATAATTTCCTTTGGAGTGGGAAAGAAGAAGAAAAGTGGGTGCATTGGACGAGATGAAAGTCAATATCAAAACCAAAGAATGAAGGTGGTTGGGGTACAAAAAATATCCATACCTTTGTTGTAGAAATAGCTAGAAAATCTATGTGGAACATGATAACCAAAGAAGATTTATGGAATAGTCTGATGTGGAAAAAGTACTTGGCACCATATTTTATTTTAACTTGGATTACAAGGGAGGAAAAATCTTGGAGAAATGACTCCTCTCATTGGAAGGAACTAGTGTCTTCTTACCCGATGATAGGAAAAATTTTGGGTTGCAAGTTGGGGAATGAGGAGGAAGTGAGAGTTGGAGCAGACACAAAATGGGCCATGGAAACTAGATAATACTTTCTCCAAACTTAATACATTATATTCATGGGAAAAATATTAGAGTCCTCAAAGATTGTAGTGATCTGGATAGAACGGACATGTGATCTCATGAGTGGAAAATGCCTCAGGATCTTGGTCTAGAAGGCGGTTGGTAGAGGGAATGGGAAGCACTCACAAGTGAACTCAAACGAGCCTATATAAGGTTGAGGGAAGAGAAGAACGTTTTGATTTGGATAGGGAATAAATACGTATGTTATTATATTGTCAAAGCAGGGTATCAATTGTTGTTGGGAGTAGTACCAGTTCTTATGGTCTAGTGGTGGAAAATAATCTTGAATGTGAAGGCTCTGAATAAAAACAAAATATTCATGTGGCTCATGCCGTAAGATAAAATGCTAACCCGGAAGGCTTTACAAAAAAGGAACATAGTTGGACCATTTTTTTGTGTTCTTTATCGTAGAGCTGAGGAATCGTCATATCATTTGTTTGTAGAATGTTCTTTTGAAAAATATCTTTAACAGGATGTGAGTGGATGGTTTGAGCAATTTGACTTGTGGAATAAGGAAGATGTGTGGCTTTGTCTATAGGGATAGTTTACCAGACTAGAGTTGAAGATTTATAGGACCATTCCACATGCACCCCCTTCTCATCAATAATGTATGCCAGATAATGAACTTGGGTCATGCCAAAAGTGCACTTCTCCAAATTGGCACACAACTTGTGTTGCCACAGTTTTTGGAGGACCTATTGGATGTGGTGGAGGTGCTTTTCCCAAGTCTGGCTGAAGATTAGAATTTCATCCAAGTACACCACTACAAATGAGTTGGTGAATGGTCACAATATGTCGTCCATTAGCCTCATGAAGGTTGCAGGGGAAT
This sequence comes from Picea mariana, assembly GCA_032191745.1. Lineage (NCBI taxonomy): Eukaryota > Viridiplantae > Streptophyta > Pinopsida > Pinales > Pinaceae > Picea > Picea mariana. Next base: position 1,533 of record JASDQU010199245.1, read on the forward strand.
TCGTCAACCCGAAAGGCATGACCTACCATTCAAAAAGGCCCTCCTTGGATTTGAAGGCAGTATTCCACACATCATAGGGTTCGATTGGTACCTAGTGATACCTAGACTTCGAGTCAATATTGCTGAAATATTTTTCCCCCTTGAGTTGGTCCAGAAGGTCATTAATCAGTGGGATTGAGTACCTATTCCAGAGAGAACTTTTTCAGTGCCCTATAGTCAATGTAGAGTCTCCAAGTCCCATCCTTCTTTTGCACTAGCACGATCAGGCTCCCACAGGGGAATGAACTCAGATGGATGTGACCTTTATGCAACATAACCTGAATCTACCTCTTCATTTCATCATTCTCTAGAACAGAGCGTCAATAGATTGGTCCATTGGGCAGCGGCGCACCTAGGGTCAGATAGATGGGGTGCTTGACCGGATAGTGTAGAGGCACCCCTACGGGGGAGGTGAATATTTCCTCACACTCCTCCATGACCTTATCCATCTACTATTTTTATGCAAAGGGGCCCTCTCTGGAGGTTGTGACCATAGTCTTCTTCTTTCCCTGAGGACAGATCATCAGGAAAACAAATTTCCTGGTTTTGGCAATGAGCTTACTGCATTGATTTGTAGTAACCAAAGAGATGGTTGTAGGCGATGTTATTTCTGGTATCCTGTACAACTTATTACCCAAATTAATAATAACAACATGAGGCATGGACTCATACACAACATGTCACTTCCACAAGTATGGTTGGCCTAATAATACATCAAAAACATCAAGAGGAGAAATGTCACATAATACCTCATCCGTGAAGGGCTTGATGTTGTAGGGAAGGAGACATTGTAGGCTGACGTGGAGGTCTTGTCCTTGGTGCAACCACCCAATGGTGTATGGTTGTGGGTGTGTTGTGGTTAGAAAGCCTATTCATTTCATGACCTCTACTGAGTTGAGGTTCTTCTGGCTCCCACTATCAACAATGAACTGTAACGGGGAACCCTTTACCCACATCTGGGAATGGAAGAGGTGCTCCTCCTCCTATGGATCTTCTGGTTCCTTCTTTTGGATCTTCGTGGTTGTAATGGTGGCGTTGGGCTTTGCATCAATAATATGCTTCCCCCTATTCCCCTTGTTGGGTTCTGATTCAGAGTCAGAGCCTGCATTCGATTCAGAATCCTTCAACTTGGCTAACAGTCACTGCTTGGCTCGACACTCACTTGTGTTGTGAGTGGAGCTCTGATGGAAATCACACCACTTCCTCGTGTCCTTTTTGGGCTTCGTGGTGTTTTTATTTGCTTGTGGCTTTGGCGGGTTGTCCTGGGCCACCCCACCTTGGCTTGGTCCTTTGTTTGATGGTTTGGGGGTACCTTTCCCTTTCTTATGATTCGTAGACCCAAAATATCCCTTCTTTTGTTTGAACTTCTACTCAAACTTGGCAGCATACCGGTATGTCGCACCAAGAAAGGAGATGTCGAGGAACTCCATTTCCTCCTAAATGTATCTATGAAGACAGTTATGGTAATTTAACACCAATTTTTTCTCCAAATCTTTGATACCCAACTTTGTGCGTAGGGTATGGAATAGATTTGTTGGCTCATGCACATCTTGGTCCCTTTGTTGCTGCAGCGTAGTCCATTGTATGTATTTGTCCTCATAGCTCCCCATGGGATACTATTGTTCCTTTATGGCGTCTCAGAAAGAATTCCAAGTGGGTGTGACCAAGAACAGAGAGGGTTCCCCCTCGCTTTGTTTCTCCTAGTAAGTTTCCCACCAATCCTTGACATGGGGGGCGGATTTAAGGAGTGAAAAAATAATCCTTTCTCGGTCGAAAAAGTCATGAACTGAGAAATATCCTTCTAACAGATTCAACCATATATCAATGACATTTGCATCTATTTGGCCCTCAAATATGGGAATTTCAAAGTTTACTTGTAACTTAAAAGGAGTGGCACCTCTAGAGTGGTTGTTGGATGTAGATGTGTTGCCAGTGGGCAGCCATTGAAGGATCTCAGAAAACTTGTCCATCATCGCATTCCTTTGTTTCTCGAGGGCCTCCTCAAGCAATAATTTGATAGGATCTCCTACTCCCTCATCTTTCTTTTCTTCCCCCATGGGCGACCGTCGGGGTTTGCGAGGTTGATATTGCTACAATTCAACCAGATTGAGCCCTAACTCCTTATACCCCAACCTCATTGGAGACATACAAAGAAGGATAAAAAAAGAGAAGACTTCTTTGATACCACTGATCTAGATTTATGCAGGAACACAATGAAATATAGAAATACACATAAAAACAGAGATGCAGTGGAAGTAAAACTTCATTTCATTAACAACAAATGACTGAAATATGCTTACAGACAGAATGGAAATAAAATATCTCAGGTGCTAGTAGCTTATCTCTGAGAAGGGATGTGGAAGCTACTGGCCTCTGAAATCTATGTTACAATGAGGTTCAGATACCTATATATTATTGAGAAAAAATGGAAAACCCTAAACATCCAAAAACCTAACCCTAGGAGACGAAACACCAGAATATGGGCCCCGTTGGGGTAAATTGGTACATCAATTTCCCGAGGTTGTAACTTTGGCTTACTATCTCCGTTTGACACACATGATGCATCATTAGAAATATCTATCCGAGGAATACATTGCTAACAATGAATATCGAGTTCGGAACGGACTCATATTTGTCGAATATGAGTCATTTTATAACTTGATATTCATTGTTAGCAGTGTTGTCCTTGAATGGATCTTTCTAACAATGTATCATGTGCATCAAACAGAGATAGTATGCCAAAGTTACGACCCCGAGAAATTGATGTACCAATTTACCGCAACGGGGCCCATATTCTGGCGTTTCATCTCCTGGGGTTAGGTTTTTGGATGTTTAGGGTTTTCCATTGTTTCTCAATAATATATATGCCTTCAAGCCTCATTGTAACACAAAGTTCAGAGGCTAGTAGTTGCCACATGTCTTCTTAGAGATAAGCTACCAGTGCCTAAGATTTTTTATTTCCATTCTGTCTGTAAGCATATTTCAGTCATTTGTTGTCAATGAAATGAAGTTTTACTTTTGTTGTTGTTATAACCCTAAATTGCAACAGACATGCATATCTGGCATCAGGCCATCTTACTTGATATGTTTTCCAATCCATCATTGAATATCTCTTCTAAAAAACCATTTTTTTGAAGATGTACATGCCCTGCACCACTACTACCCACGTACACACGCTTGCTACACCATTACAACCCATGTACACTCACACACTAGAAAATTTGGCTCATTTTGCGGCGGCTATTTTAACACTCTTGCAACGTTACGTCGTGGATATTGCGACGAATAGAGTCTCTGAAACATCATTTTATGTCACGTGGAAATTACGACGAACTTGAAGAACTGTCGTAAGAGCGACGACCCAAAGGAATTTCTCACAATTTCGAAAAAAAATAAATATCGTCGCTAATACAAAAATATAGGAAACCTAAGTGAAACCAACATTTCATCGCAAATGAGACTACTATTGCGACAACAATTTTCGTTGTCTATATAGAAAATGCGTCGCAGCAATCTCATTTTTTGTCGTACTTGTGATGACAAGTTTTTTATGTTTATGTTTCAAATACCTCACAAGAATTTAAGTTGTCATCGCACTTGCGTCGCAACAATATAAGTTGTTGTTGCCATTGTGATGACAACTTTCCATTGTTTATATGGCAAAACTGTCGCATCAATATAAGTTTTCATCGCAACTGAGACGACAACTTTCGTTGTTTATATGGCAAAAGCGTCGTAGCAATATATGTTGGAGTCCTAATTGCGACGACAACTTTTGTTGTTTATATGGAAAAAATGTTGTGGAAATATATGTTGTCATTTCAATTGCGACGATATTTTTCATTGTTTATATGGAAAAAGCGGCATAGCAATATATGTTGTCATCACAATGGCGATGAAAACTTTCATTGTTTGTACAGAAAATTTATCGCAGCAGTTTAAGTTGTCGTCACACTTGCGACGACAACTTTCATTGTTTGTATAGAAAATTTGTTGCAACAGTTTAAGTTTTTGTCGCACTTGAGATGACCACTTTTGTTGTTTATATAGAAAATTTGTCATAGCTGTATGATTGTTGTCGCAAGTGCAATGAGTAATATTTATTTAAAAAATAAATAAAAAATTGTTTTAGGCTGCAATTTTAATATTAATATTACCAGTTTAATATTAATATTACCATATCCTCCAAGTGGAACATGGTTTCTCCTATAATTCCTTGGATAATGGGGTTAGGTCTCAATGCCTTGATAATGTGCATGGGAGGGAAATAAATCCCTTAGTCTCTAAATGAATCTTTTGAGGACCTATAAGGGCCATGGACAAGGCCACAAACCACAAAACATGCCCTATATAAGATATCATTATCATTAGAGGGGTATGTGGATTCCATTAGAAGGTTTTATGCATTAGGGATAGGTACTAGAGCCTTGACCATGGTTGGGTCAGAAGTCAAGGGAATTAGGACCTAAGTTAATATTCTTGATCTAATAGGCCATGATCAAGGCCTCAAACTACAACATAGTTCCTTTAAAGTGAATCTTTGTCATATAAGTAGTATATGAGTATAATAATGAGTTTTTTCATAGTATGAATGGGTCTCAAGGACTTTACCATAACAAAGGGAGGACAATAAGGTACGTATTCCATAAATGGATTTGTAAGGCTCAATATCCATGAACATCACCTTCAACATAATCCCTTTAGAGGAAATATTTGGCCTCTAAGTTGAATATGTGTACCATTATGAAATATTTTACACTAGGGACATGTGCATTAAGTAATTATCCATGTCCAAGCGAGGAAAATAAGTCCCTTGGGTCATTTATGAATCCTTTAGGGATTAAGGGACATAATCAATGCCCTAAACCACATAACATGTTGTCTATAGGGAATCATGAACCTTTGAGTGAGATATGGGTACTGTTATAATATTTTGTGTATCAAAGATGGCTATGAAGGATTTAACCATGGTTTAGGGATAAATCCAAGGAATTATGCCTTGAAAAAATATTATTGGGTTAATAGGCCATGATTAAAGACATGAAATACAACATGATACATTTCAAGGGGATCTTTTGCATACGGGTTGGATGAAGTTTCCATTAGGATTTTTTGTGTAGTATGGATTTATGTCGGGGCCTTGACCATTATTAGGTGATGAAAATAGGGTTCTTAATCCATAAATTATGATCAAGGCCTTTAACTACAACATCATCCCTTTAAAGGGGATATTTTTCATATGAATGAGAAATGGTTTCCATTAGGATTTTTTGTGTAGTTGGTGTTTCAGGATAAATCCATAGGTGTGGACACTAACCGATCTCCCCAGATCCACCCGGATCTGGAACAAAACATAACAGAATACTACACTTTCCCTAGATCTAGCCTATTGAATGAACTAAGAGATAAGGATTGTAGGCATACCTTGTAAACGATTTCCTTATGTCTCTGTTGTTCCAATCTTTGCTCCAATTCTCTTGTGTCGTCCGAATCAGAACAGAACAAACCAATCAAAGAAAAAGGAAGATTAATATATTCAAAGGGCTAGTCTATACATATGATCAAGGAATTATGTAATAAAATGACATCATCTTTATGGGAAAGGGACATATTACTGTATATATTAATTGAAAGAGAAACTTACAACCTGAGCCTTGATGTCGTAGGTCTCCTTTCAGATGGCTCCTAGCTCTGACACACACACTTGCTCATGCATGAAGAAAATCAACCACTTGTGATGACCTTGCTGTAGTCTCTTGCTGCTGTAGCATCAGTCCTTCATACAGTCTTCAACAATTCTCCAATCAATCTCTTGCTAGCTTGATTCTAACCTTTTCCATGAGCCATCTCCTCAATATATAGGAGAAGATAATTTAGTTACTAGGATAGGGAATGATCCCAAGATATCTGGAAAGTCAGTATTTTTCCAACCATTCGAAAGCCAACTCATCCTTCTAGAAGATTCCCTTCTAGAAGGATCGAGATCTTATCCTTTTCCTTCTTTAAGAACATGTTCACACCCTAACCATGAGTACAGTGTGAGAAGTTCACACCCAAGCTGAAAGCAGCCTGCGAGAATCAGGCATTCTTGCAAGAGAGTATATATGCAGCCTGTGAACTATCTTTAAAATGCGATTTCTGGAAGCTGATAAGAGTAACCTTTCTCAAGAAAATGTTCTTAGTAAAGAGCTTGATATTTCATCATCATGACATTATCATAACATCGTCACAATGACCAAAATTGTGGATAACAGAATGCCCCCCAAAGTCTGAGAGTGGAATCCGTAATAGTCGATGGACTTTGTAAGTTGCATGTGTGTGTCAAGAACCAAGAGCACATCTAATCGGAAACCTGCAAACATCCAAGCATCAGAAGAATATAATATGTATCCCTTCTGAGGTAGGCATTCCCATACTCATATCATAGATTGATGACATCATAAACAAAGATCATGGCCACCAATCATACACTGTGGATCCATGCGGTCATAATATAGCATAGCCACCTGAATACACTGTGGATCTATGCGACAAATTTTCAGTCAAGATGACATAGCCACAAAACATACACAGTGGATCTATGTGTCGCAAATAATACATACTCCATCGCAACTTGGATCACAAAGATAATATCCAGGGTCTTCAACGTCATCGCCCAAAGTACGAGTCTAACCATGTGATTACATGTGTCGAAGTCGAACATGGTAGAAACCACTTGATTACCGGTCATTGATGCAACCATTAACAAGTGCAAGGGAAATCACCATTAATGTCAATGACTCCCAAGGTACTAAAGTACAATCCATCGATCGTGAATAAATGAGTTGATGTCGAACAACCGACGAAATCTTTCGATCAGGGGCCAATGATGTAAACCCACTGTCGAAAGCGAGGAAACTTGCCATTGAGGCATGCAAGTTCCAAGGTACTGAATGATTTCTAAGTCTAAATCCCAGATAATGTGTTGATGTCGACGGAATAAGACTCATCACAGGAGGGCCTTGATGTATCCCCCATCAATGACATGAAATAAGTAACAGAGTTTGAAAGTGAAACAGAGTATGTAACAATTGGACTTTCGACACAGGGAAGGCTGACACGAAAGGAATGGATAACTGCAGATGGCCGACTCAAGTAGAGGTTTCAGACAGACTGCTCTTGAACATATGAACGACATGACCAATGATTTGGCAGCATTGACTCAAATACGACACATGGAAAGACCTTGTTATCAAATTGAATGAGAGACAAATGGATTACCCAAACTGGCTTCTGATGATGAATAGGGAGTGTCATGTTCAAGAGCGACTCTTACTGCCAATCAACATAAAGATGAAACATATTCCTTTCCCAAATTTTTCCCCCACCATTTCTGGCAAGTACCTCTTTATTTTTACGCAAGCTTGAAGAGGATCACATATGCTTGTTGATATAAGCTCATCCTTCGGACGAGTCCCTTGGAGTATTTTTAATGAACCCTAAGAAGGAGTGGTTCGGTCCCATTACGGGTCTGTCAATGTTTGTTTAACGAGTCCAGAGATAGTAAACTCGAAGGTTTTTCAAGATTATAGAGTTTGGAAAAACACTCAAAAGAGAATTCTCTCAGTTCCTTTTTCGTACAATAATCCAACGAGACCGAAAAAAGGGTTAAACTATCGCTCAAAGGATGCGTAACTTCAAATACTTTAACGAGTGTGAAAAGAGAAAGATCACTCGACAATCTTTTCATATTTAGGGAGTCGTGAAAAGAGCTTAAAGTTAACTCCAGGGGGGTTCCTTTTTCGTGTAACCACATCGAGCCCGGAAAAGAGATAAAACAACGCTCGATCTCGTTCTAGGTTTTTCGCAAGTGCAAGAATGGATAAAAGGCACTTGAGGTTTTTAGATAAAAACCGTAGGAAACAAACAAAAACACACCGTATCACAAAAGTTTTCCGTCCATAATCATCTGCATTGGGACCTGCAAGTCATTTTACTCACTTTCGTATTAGAAAATTAGGGTAAAATAGTGAATAAATATGAAAAACCCACTTTTATTATGGTAAAAAGTAAATAAAACAAATTTTCAATTCATTTTTACCATATGTTTTACCCATTTACCATTGTAGTGCAAAAAACCTCCATTTTACCTCCGATTTTCCTCATCAATTTTCGGGAGCTTCGGGGCATCATTCGACGAAACGTCTGGATCAGAATGGTAAGTTCTCAATTCTCTAGCCTTTCATGGTTTAATTTCATGATTTGAGTGGCTAAATTTTAAGTTTTTGATTTAGTTTTGAAACCCTATGCGTGAATGAGGATTCTCGCAGGCTACCCATACGGGGCCTGCGAGAAGTTCTCATTCCCGCAGGTGGGTTTGAGCTACAGTGTGAGAAGTTCGCACTGTGCGCTAAAGCCACCTGCGAACAACGCAGATTCCAAATTTTTTTATAATATTTAGCCAATAAAACCAATTTTTCTCATGTTTCAAAACATTAACTAGCTTCAGATGGTTGTTATGCAGGTTAATAACTATCACAATGGTACTCGAATGGAGAGAAAGAGAACACGAAGATGATAATGCAACTACCGAAAATCACCTGAAAACCATTGCCGCTTTAAGAGATTACGGTCTCCTAAAGTATTTCCGCATACCGGGCATGAGAGCCCAAGTTCAATTGTTGGAACATTTAGTCCGGATGTGGGATCCGGATCAGCAGGTTTTTAATGTCGGTATCCACACATTGACGATTGATATTGAGGATATCTGTTTCTTAACAGGGTTGTCAAGATGGGGTTCTTATGTCAGTTTGACTGGTAACCGCAGAGGTGGTATGTAAATGAGTGAGTATTGCCGAGAGTGTTGTGTGCCAGAGGCTGAACGACAAAGAGGAAAAGTGGCCATTTGGGGAGTGAATGATATAACTCTTCGGACCATTCTCTTCACTATAGCTCAGATGGTAGGAAGTGCTGCCCCGCATATGGATCTACAGAGCTATTTTCAGTATGCCCTCGAGTGTGTCGAGCCCCGGGTCTTCAACTGGGCCGACGCAGTGTTACCCAACCTCAAGAAACAACTGACCAAATGCAAGCATGGAGATCTAAAGCAGTTTGTTTATGGATTGTTGCTAGTGTCCTTCTTCTGCGAGAGGGTCCCAGTGTATAGGCTTCAGGTTGATTGGTTCTTTCCGAGTCCCAGGGATCCACGGATGTTACGATGGTGCCAACTCATGACCAAACATGTGACAGGACCGATCGTCAAGTATGACGATCACTTTTTCGACTGGCTCCAAGGCCAAGTTTTGATGATAGAGGATTATGCGTATGCTGGCTTGGAATTTTGCAGTGATCCTGACCTTGTCCTTCCTGAAGATGCACAGTGGGGAAATATTGGTAAGAAGTACACCAACTTTTAACTTTTTAGATGTTTTTGTATTTTCATTATATTAAATGTTTTTGGTTTTATGGTTTTATCCGAAGACTAACACCAAAACTTGTTGATAACACAGATGTTGGGGCACACAGACCTACTGGTAGTTCTCCTGTTCAGCATCGAGGAGAGGTAGCAGTTCCAGTCCCCCAGTATGCCGAGGACTATCTTACAGTGGAGAAAAACTTAGAGGGTCTTATGTCCGATGTTCCAAAGATGCCTCTGGAGGAGATCCCACGACGTGATCAGCGTCACACCGTGGGAGTTTCTGCCTCTATGGGTCGTTTGCTCCGCAGAGTAGCCAGGACCTTAGCATGTTATCGTGAACATAATTAGTGATGTCACTTTTGTAGAAGCCAGGAGCTTCCATTTTTAATATTTTGGTCTTCGGACACATTTTGTAAAAACAAACTTTGATCGTTATATATATACATAGTTTCTACCGGCTTACTTTACACTTGTGTACATTTTTAATGTGTTTGATTTATAAATTGTTCAAATGTCTGTCCAATACATAATTAGCTAAAGCATTTGTCAATGTATTAAGACTTCTCGGAATGTGCTGATATTCAATATGGTTAAAATATCATTCCAAGAGGCGAATCCGCAAATATACTCTTAATAAAGTAGGACTTCGAATAGAATATACATTACTGAGTTGTAGTACTACCAACTGCGAGTCAAGTCAGACAACCAAGTGACGAATTCCAAGAGAAATAGCATCAACCAATAGTTCAACAATGGCGCTATACTCGGCGATATTGTTGTTTGCTCGACCAAGACATATACCTCATAGAGATATGAGTTCGTTTGTCGGGGCATAGATTGCCCATGCAGCGGAAGCTAGGTTCCGAGTACTATGGCTAGCTCCATCAGTGAAGCCAATATAAGGTAGTGAATACTCCGACATCTGGCAATCAAACATAACGTCATGTAAGGGCAGAGACCAGATAACGTCAAAAGAAAAAACTAAAGTAGCACACACACGCAGTATGATACATAAAATAAAAGCACTTATGCACAAATAACTTATGCATAGTACTTCTTTAAGTACAACCCGTTTCTGGGTTCACTCAAAGGCACACCATCATAATCAACCAGCTCATATGCTCCTTTTTCCAAAACTTTGCTGACAATATAGGGACCACGCCACATAGCTTCAAATTTCCCAGCTCTTAATACATCTTTATCTTGTTCATACAGAAGAACAAGATCACCTTCAGAGAAAACACGAGGCTTGACATGCTTGTCATATTGTGCCTTAACGCATTTCTTTTGGGCTTCTATCACCAAAGTGGCATCACGTCGGGTCTCATCTAATTGCATCAAATACAACAGACGTTCCTCTTCGGCAGAGGTATTGGGTAAGAGCTTAACGGCTAGCTTCAAAGAAGGTATTTCACATTCTATGGGCAAAATGGCTTCCATGCCATAAACTAAACGAAAAGGTGTAAATCCCGTAGCAGATTTAACAGATGTCCGATAGGCCCACAATGCCGAAAACAACATTGTGTGCTAGCTAGTCTTATGTATTCCTATCATCCATCAACTCATAGTTATGAGAACCTTATTGATTGCTTCGACTTGGCCATTAGCCTGTGGATAATAGGGTGTTGAGCTATCATGATGAAGGCCCAACTTCTCTATAAGTTATGACATCATATAATTTAAAAAATGACTACCGTGATCGGTAATGATAGCCTGAGGGACACCAAAATGAGTGATGACATGGTTGAAAAGAAATAATGCTGCAGTCCTCGCAGTATTATCGAATGTCGGCATTGCCTCAGCCCACTTTGTAAAATAATCAACAGCTACAATAATATAGCCATGCCCCCCGGCCGAGTGAGGGTGACATGTCATGAAATCAATGCCCCATTTAGAAAAAGGACCTACTGAGACTACAGGATGAAGGGGAGTAGGATGTGACAAAATCTTCTGTTGATAGGTCTGGCAAGCATGACACTTTTGAACAGCAGTAATGCAGTCATTAAACAAGGAAGGCCAAAAGTATCCTGCACGTAAGATCTTCTGGGCAGTAGCATACCCAGACATGTGACCGCCACATGCTCCTGAATGGCATTCATTTAAAACTTTCTCAGCCTCGTCAAAATTCAAACAATGCCGAAAGACAGAGTCAATACCTCGACGGTAAAGAGTATCACCGAGGATAATGTACTGACGAGCCTGATAACGTATACGACGTCGTTCATTACTGGACAAAGAAGACCAGAAGGTTTGAGTTTGGAGATATATAATGATATCTACATACCAAATATCATCGGTACTGATAAGGAAAAGTGACTCGTCAGGTAACGAATCTACTGCTACACTTTCCGTGGCAGAGTGGGGGAAATCACAAATTAACTCAGCAAAAACTAGGGATTTCTTCGATGTGGCGCAATCGAATTCCAACTCAAACTCCTGGAGAATGATTATCCACTTGGAGTACTTGCCCCCTAACAATTGACGTGTCAATATATGTTGCATGGGGTTACAGTGTGAAATCATGGTAGTTTTTTTGGCAAGAATATAATGACGAAAACGTTGCACTGCTTTAACAGCAGCCAAAGCCAGTTTCTCAACATGTTGGTACTTAACTTCTGTGGATGATAAACTTCTACTCAAGTAATATATAACATGTTCATCATGGTTATCATCCTCTTGAACGAGGACCATGCAGATGGTATACTCGAAAGCAGCCATATAAAGAAAATAATCTCGACTATAATCGGGAGGGAAAAGAAGAGGAGCTTTGGTTAGGGATAGCTTTAAAGCTTCGAAAGCATTGTTGGCAATTTTATCCCAAACAAACTCGGAATATTTCTTTAAAAGACGTGTGAAACCACAAGTAATCTCGGCATATTTCGAGATGAACCAACGAAGAAAGTTTGCTTTCCCCTGCAAACTTTGTAACTGGCGCAGCGAAGAAGGAGGTGGAAGATTGAGGATCGCCTCAACCTTGATAGGATCTACCCGGATTCCCTGACGTGAAACAATGAAACCGAGAAGACAGCCGGACTCTACGCAAAAGACACACTTATGTGGATTTAGACGAATGCGATAGAACTGACAACGAACGAAAATTGCTCGGAGATGAATAGGGTGATCGACTCGGCCTAACGAATGAGCTGGCAAATCGTCCAAGTAAGGTTGAACGATATGCTTGATATCGTGAAACGCATAAGACATGGCACATTGAAACGTTGCACCTGCGTTCTTAAGACCGAAGGGAAGTTTTCTGTAGGTGAAAGTACCCCAAGGACAAATAAAAGCGGTTTTATGTTGGTCCTCAGAAGCTATATTAATCTGGTTATAACCGAAAAATCCATCCATGAGGGAAAAGATTCACTACCGGCACAATCATCAACGATCTGATCGACAAACGGGGTCGAAAAGTTGTCCTTGGGACAGGATTTGTTAATATCCCGATAATCGACACAGACACGTATACTTCCACCTTTCTTATCAATCGGTACGGGGTTGGAAACCAACTCTGTCAGAGCCACAAGGTAAATAAAATCGGCTTTGAGAAGTTTTTCAACTTCGAGTTTAATGGCTGCCGCTTTACGTGGATGGACAGGATGGAGGTGCTACCGTACTGGTTTAACTCCACGTTAAGTTTTAATCTCATGCACAATGATAGACGGGTCGATACCTGGCATCTCTTCGTAACTCCAGGCAAAAATATCACGAAATTCCTTGAACAAAGAAGTATAGGTGACAATTTCCTCTGGAGAACACGAAGCTCCAATGTGAACATTTTCGACAATCCCAGATTTAATTGAAATATCAATGGGTATCGTGGGAGAAATATTGTTGAGGTTCCCTTCCGCAAACACATCATGTGTAGATCCGGGAACGGTCATCGTGACAACAACGGTCGACGGAATCGAAATCCGTTGATAATTCTCAAGAGTATGCTGTTCCAGAAACAGTATGGATGGATGATATCCATCATCCCAAGGTGTATCAACCATGACGGACATGATCATCTCGTCAGTGGGAAAGACAACATGAAAAGGATCAGGAAACAACTCCTCAAGAGAATGTGTAGAAGGTGTTTCCGATTGAATCGCATGATAAGCAGACTCAACTGGACTTAACAGCATAACGTTGCCGAAATGAGCATGATCTCCAAGATCAGGGACTAACCAAGGGTCAACAGACACAGGAATTTCGTGAGGAACGGCGGAGATCATATTAATCGAAGCAACTGACGGGCGTAGAATATCGAGTGGTGGTGGTATGGGAAAAGTACCCATTAACGACGAGTCTTTCAAGAGACCGACTCCAACATTCTCGTAACCCAGAGGGGTTTTAGCTATGAACGGTACGTTCCCCGTGC
>JASDQU010199247.1:0-10100 GCA_032191745.1 Picea mariana
AATAACTCCCAAAAACCATTAAAAATAGGCTTAATTACCATTAAAACCCAAAAATTGGTTATAAAACCCACTTTATAGTTAGATTTGGGCATAAGCCCCCTCTTGCCCAGTGCGCGCCCCCTTGACAGGGTCATATGGGTTCATATGGCCAAGCGCTAGCCCAAAGGGCTAAGCGTTGGCCCCTCTCCATACAATACTTTGCAATATATGTTATAATGTGGGTTTTACAACATAAGAAATAATTTGGTATAATGGCAAAGACCATTTCTTAAGGTGTTGGGCTTGGTGGTGGTCACGGGTTCAAATCCCATGGACCCCAAAACAATTTTTTTAACATGCCACTTCAACTGATGACTGGGTGCCACGTGGTTGCCCATGACTGGGCCATGTGGCATCTCCCCATTTGCCGGATTAATGCCACTTGTCAGTTATTGACTGGTCCAGTTGCCTGCCACATGTCTCCCTTGTCAGTGAACCTGCCCAATCACCATCATCCAGAGAGTGCCACATCATCTCCTGCACAGTCATCATGCTGATGTCATCAGCGTTGACTTTTTGACCAGTTGACCTTTGACTTTTTACATGTTTGGGCTTCCGATCAGAACGCGATAACTTTCGCATACGGAGCCTGTTTGACAAAGTAAATATATCGTCGGAATTGAGAAGACGAGACGGACGCAATGGCATTGGTTTCGTTGGATTCTAAGCACTTTCATTTTTTAGCATTTTTCAAGCCCTGTCAGGCTTCTGGATCCGATTTCGGATCATATAATTTCAATGGAGAGATCTAGGATTATGCTTAGTGGAGCCAATAGTTGATATTGCATCTCCCACATCAACTCTTGTAGATAAGACCCCTATGTAGGTCTCAATGAGCAAGAAGCCTACACTTCAACATCTTTTTATTTTTTGTTGTGAGGCATATGCTCATGTACCGAAGGAGAAGTAGTCGAAGTTGGATAATAAGGATATGAAATGTATATTTATCAAATATGACATTGGTGTGAAAGGGTATAAGATTTAGGATCCTATGATTGGAAATATTTTTTATAGAAAGAATGTTATTTTCAAATAATTTAAACCTTCTCCCACAGTAATACATCCAGAAGAGGATGAGAAAGATTCATTGGTTAATATACCACCCAAGACCAAGAAAATTGAACTAGAAAATGGGCAAGAAGGTCATGGTGGACCTGATGAGGAGGAATATTCAGAGAGTTTGGAAGAGGAGGAAGAAACTCCACCTCAAACTTTAAGAAAGTCCACTTGGAAAAGAAGGAAACTAAACAAGTATAATTATAGTATTTCTTATTTCATATGTATATTTCATTTATTTGCTAACACTGATGAATCTAGAACAATGAAAGAGGTAATAGAGATGGAAGACAAGGAGTACTAGAGATTGGCCATGGACAAGGAAATGGTTTCACTTAGAAATGATGATACATGGGACTCGGTACCATTTCCTTATGAACATAAACCCATTGGATGTAAATGGGTGTACAAAAATAAGACCAGTTTAGATGGAATTGTTGAAAATCACAAGGCAAGGTTAGTTGTAAAAGGATATTCCTAGGTTGAGGGGATAGACTTTGGTGAGATATTTTCTCCAATTTCTAAGTTAACATATATTAGGTTTCTATTATTTGCAGAAGCATCCTTTGATTTATAAGTAGAATATATGGATGTGAAAACAACATTCATACATGGTGACTTGAAGGAGGGGATCTATATGACACAACCAAAGTACTATGTTGAAAAAGGTAAAGAGATATTGGTTTGCAAGTTAAAAAATATTTATATGGTCTCAAACAACCTCCCAAAATGTGGTACCAAAATTTTGATTCTTTTGTGTTTGGATTGGGATTTCTAAGATCCAAATAAGATCATTGTGTGTGTTACAAACAAGATGGAATTAATTTCCTTTTTATCACTCTATATGTAGATGATATGTTATTTGTTTGTAACAGTAAGGATGTGATTTGGTAACAATAAGGATGTGATTTGTGATTTGAGGTCTCAGCTTTCAACACAATTTGATATGAAGGACTTAGGGGCTAAAACTATATATATTAGGAATGGAGATCAAGGGAGATAGAGAAAATAAAAGGCTTTGGTTGAGCCTGAGTAAGTATGTAAACTCTATGCTACATTTTTTTTGCATGGTAGATTGGAAACTGTTGAGTGTTCCAATTTCTATGGGAACTGAACTTTTAGTTGAGAACATCCCTACAACAACGCCAGAGATATATGATATATCTTATGTTCCTTATGCTAGTGTAGTTGGTAGTTTGATGTATGATATAGTCTGTAATAGACTAAATATTTCCCAAGTAGTGGGAGTCTTGAGTCAATTCTTGGCTAATCCTAGATGTGAACATTGGGATGCAATGAAGAGGGTATTTAGGTATGTGTGAGGTACTTATGAATATTCCATTTTCTATCATAGTGATGTTTGAAGGGACCCACACTTAGTGGATATACAGAGTTGTGTAGATTTTTATTAGGCAAGGGATGTAGATAGAAGGAGATCTATGAGAAGATACATGGATTGTTTGGTGGAGCAATAAGTTGGATGAGAAAGCGACAAGTTGTGGTATCTTTTTCCACTACATAGGTAGAGTATATGGTAGCTACTCATGCTTGTAAATATGTCATTTGTCTTATGAAATTATGTGCATGATTAGGGATAAGTCAGAAAGCTATTACAGTTCATGAGAGCTATTAGACATGAACATTGGATTGCAATGAAGAGGGTCTATAGGTATTTGTAAGGTACTTATGAATATTCCATTTTCTATCATAATGATGTTTCAAGGGACCCACACTCAATGCATATACATGGTTATGTAGATTTTGATTAGGCAGGGGATGTAGATAGAAGGAGATCTATGAGAAGATACATGTTTTGATTATTTGGTGGAGCAGTAATTTGGATAAGAAAGAGACAAGTTGTGGTCTCTTTGGATGAGAAAGAGACAAGTTGTGGTCTCTTTGTCCACTGTAGAGGTAGAGTATATTGTAGCTACTCATGCATGTAAATATTCCATTTGGCTTATTAAATTATGTTCATAAGTAGGGCTAAGTCAAAGAGCTATTACAATTCAATGTGAAAGTAAAAATGTCATTTGTTTTGCTAAGAACCCAACCTTTCATGCGAAGACAAAGAATATAGATAATAGGTACCATTTTGTTAGGGACATAGTAGAGGATGGAAAGGTGATACTATAGAAAGTTGAAACATTGCAAAATGCTACATATGCATTGACAAAACTAGTGAGCATAAGTAAATTCAAGTGGTGTTGTGAGTCTATGGGCCTTATGGCCCCTAGAAATTATCTCATAGTCTGATGCATTCTCCCTTATACTCTTGAAAGGTATATGACAAGTTGGAGAATGTTGGGATATGTGTGTCATCCACCTTGCAACCTTATAGTGGAGTAGGTAACATTGAGTGTTGAGTAGTAGCATGGAATAAATGCAAAGTAGTGGTGAGGAATAAATGTAGAGCAATAGCAGGGAATAAATGGGGAATAAATGAAAAGCACCAGTAGGAAATCAATGTTAAGCAACTACATTTATCCAATTACTTGTTGGTGGTTTCTAGCATGTAGAATTGGAAAACTATAAATGGTTTATGGTTTTTTATGCCTATTTATTATATGCTAGGGTTGTAGGAAAATAAAGTGTAAGTTTTAACTTACTATTATTTTGCCAAAATTTCTCTAGAATCCTTATGATATTGTTGAACACTCTTGTTGAGATCACAAAGACTATGTATTGTAACCATTTAGTTGCTAAATAATACATTGGGTGGGATTTAGAGTGTGGTTTTTTTCTCTCGAAAGGATTTTCCCTAGGATATCATGTTGTTAATGGTTTGTTGTCTATTTCATATCTTTGAAACTAGTATGTTTTAAGTTTCTTCACATTCTTATCTCATGGATGTAGGAAGTGTATTCTACACCTCTACTTCCTTTCAACACTCTAAAATGTTCGCTACCCATATCTAGATGCATAGATATTTGGACATATGTTAAATCTCATCCTTCAACATGACAATGGCTTCATATAGATATTTGGAAACATGTTAAATATCATCCTTTGACATGGAAATGAATTCAACAGTTGTTATTATTACTCTATGACATGACTTCAATAGTTTCTATTGTTACTCTACATTTGTACTTCTACAAAAGATGCAACACATATTTGCAAAAGAAAAAAAGAATATATCAAGTCAAGAGTACATCTCGCTTCACCATTTGAAATGCCTTAGTTTTACCGACCTTCTCCAATTCATGTGGGTCACTTCCCTATGCCGAGAAATCAATGGAGAAAATCCCTTGCCCATCGATCTAAGACACTAGTTTCAAATTTGTTCAGTGGGATGGAAATGAAGGATATATACCTTCTCACAAAAGGAAAGCATAGAAACTTGCTGAAATATATTGCACAAAGATCTCTTTGCTATGAGAATTTATGGTACTATTGATGTAGCATTTTTTAGTTGATAGAGAGGAAAGCATATCAAGAGAATGCTTCATTTGACAAAACTTCCTTGGCACCATCTTTGAAGGTACAAGTATTTCTTGGAATTTGAAAATATTAACTATTGTATTCAAGTTTTCTTGTATATGAGGCATTTTCATCACTGCTTCTAACATTCCATTTGTTATGCGTAGTGTTACAAGTATATGATTAGAAAAAATGTATCATTAGACAAATTTATTCATATGAAATGTCTGGATCTTCTACCAAATGACTACCAAAAAAGTGTTAGTCCATGTTGAATATGACAATGTTGCTCTCTTTAGGCAAATACAATCTAAGCCTACTCTTTAATTATAAAATCCAAGAAATTATAAGAAAAATAGTAATATTTATTCGAAATCTATGAAATCTATAGTCTATTTTAAGAGTGTTTCATCAATACCATGACAAAACTAAGGAAATTAGAGAATATACTAAGAAAAAATTCCTATCAATGGGAGGATATGAGAAAATGGCTACAATAATAGAATCTTCCATAAGGGAATAAAAAAGAACCACCAATAGGGCTTTTCCTAGAGCTATAATCTCGTCCAGGTGGCAAGCTAACACCATAGCCCACATGACATTCCCCCTATCCACACATTAGATCTTCAATCCATCTTCCCCAAGTAGCACCACCAATGGGACCAACACCATGGGGTCCAAGCAAGCCCACATCTACATCAATCCTTG
Source organism: Picea mariana (assembly GCA_032191745.1). Taxonomy (NCBI): domain Eukaryota; kingdom Viridiplantae; phylum Streptophyta; class Pinopsida; order Pinales; family Pinaceae; genus Picea; species Picea mariana. The sequence goes on from JASDQU010199247.1 coordinate 5,227, forward strand.
AACCATAAGATACGCCTAGTAGATCCCTCATAGGTGTTCCATATTCCTATGAAGGAGTGTTCATTGCACTTACCCTTCCAGGGAGATAATATGCAACCCTACAAATAGAAAAACAAGAATAGAAACAAGGAGTGTGCTATTTATTATATTGCTAAATATTTAAAGAAAAAGAAGAATATTGAAACTTGGAAGGAGTGTGTTATCTATTAAATTGATAGATGTTTCAAGAAAAAGAATATCAAATATATGTTTCCTTTTATAAATATGCCACAAATATCTTGAGAAGAAGAATAGATTCTTCAAGTGAAAAGACTAATACCTTAAAACACTATAAAACACAATGGTAAAGAACAAAGATGAGTTATCTTCCACCTACATCTATAGTTGTAGCAGTATTGCCCTATCTCAATGCCCCAACATATTGTATTTGTTGTGCTTGCAGTACTTTAAATATGTACAATGACAATGAGAAGTTGAAATAGAAAATACCCGATCTTGTAAATTAGACTACAATAAATCAACCGAGAAACACAATAGATCAAAAACAAAAATTTCAAATTTCAAGAAAGATAACATTGTGCTAGTTATCAAATGGATGCTACCAAATAATCTAAAAATATTATTAATGAAAAGAACAAAAGGTGCACCTATCTAGGATTCCCAAAACCATTAATATAATGCTTGGATGCATCACTCTAAATATCTCTACCAAGGTAAGCTTGGTCAAGGGATGGTTCCTTCTATCTCTACCAAGGTAAGCTTGGTCAAGGGATGTCTCCTTCTATCTCTAGCTACTGCATCTCACTCATCCCATTCTATATTTATGTATTTAGTGATTGACATAGTGAGCTATGGAGTAAGTAGAAGGTATCCTTTAACCAAACTATCATGCCACTCATGGATTCTTTTAATAGAAGAACTTACAATTCATAGAGGATGCTAGCTATCTATTTACCCTGCAACCCTAATGGCATGGCCAGGAAAGGTTTTACTCACCCCATATCCAGTTCCAGTTGAACCCGTCAGTCGAAAAATAGTTATGAAACTATCATATTTCTCGAGGCTATGCAGTAATTGAGTTTATTCATGAATGTAACTCAATACTTTCAATTTTTTCCTAAACCTAGTTTATTTCCCACCTCAGATATTGAGAGCTCTCCTTCCTTTGAACCCCCATAAATCACTTCTAAATCTAGGTTTTTACCCACAAACCCAGTTCCCCAAAATAAATTTGTGTCATCCTCCCTTCAATAAAACTCATAAATAGGGTTTGAAGATCAGTAAATTATAATAGTCAATCTAACCACCACTGTTGATATGCATGATTCAACCGAAAAAGTCGTATAAGAAGCAGAAATGGAAACAAAAAGAGAACAATACACACTTGGAGTAATGACCATTTATAAAGATGTGTACAAGGACACATGTGTTTACTTTATGTTAATATCAAGAGCTTATCACAAGTGGTTGGATAAAGGTGCTTCCATCTTCTCAAAAATTTAACTAGAGAACATACTTATATGATGCCCTTCCCTACCTAGCTCGACAAGCTTATGTGTCAGGGATAGGCACTGGCAATTTCTTATTGGTTTCACCCCATAACTAGCACATTAAAGAGTTTTGGTTTGGTGGAAATGTGAGGCTCACTCTTTTTAATGTAATATGCACAGTATTTTCCCATGTCAATTAGTTCCTCAGACCCTTTTTTACATATCCCATTTTGAAGTAGCAATGCTCCCATTTTTTTATCTCCAATGTTGGTAATTAAGATGAACCAAGAACCTAAAGAATGGTGTTAATCTCTACTTTTGTCTTGGTTTAAGTAAGAAACCCTTGTCCTAAAACCCTCCTTACCCATTCCTCATTTTCCGTTTTCAGTTGTTTTCATTTTTTAGATTTCATGGTTTGCATTAAAATTTTTGATGATTTATTTGAGTTTTGATTATGAAAAGCATTGTTTAAAGTAGAAGTGTCTCCTTTATGCCGTTGGAATTTCAAATTTTAAGTTGTCAAACGCGCTACGGGAATAAGCCTATTCCCGTATTGCCAAATAATCATGCCATAACGTGCGCCTGCTATCCCGATTTAGTTATGATAACGAGATCATGAGCTAAGAGTTCGTGTGTTCCCATGAGAATTTGGTAATCATCTCTAAATCCAACATGTTCAGAACATAATCGCTATACACATGCGCAGGGTTCATTTCAAAATCCCCTATTATTTAATGATTATTATGTGATCAGTTCAAGTTGTTTTAAGTTCAACCCTGCAGGAAGAAATACAGGCATCCATTCAAAGCATCAAGTATATATCAGCAATTGCAGGAAGGAAATTCGGAACCCGAGGGAATTAGTTGCAGATTTGAGTTGAAATGGTGCCAAAGCGTAGCGGACAAGTGGCTAGAATCGAACCTGAAGGTGTCGAACTCCTTGAAGCCTACCCTCAAATGGCTCAAAGATTCAGAGACGTCAGGTGGTTTGAGTTCCTCACTACATTTCAAGAATATGACGAACGGGTTTCCATGGAATTTGCTTTGAATTTTGATGGTCATGAAGTCGAAATCGGAAAAATGTTGATGCTGGTGACAAAGCAGACTATAGCCAAGGCTTGTAGGCTCGTGGTTAGAGGGGAAATATGGTGGAAGAAGGAACACGTGGTCACTGAGTTTGTGAATCAATTCCTCCTTCCAGATAAGCAGAATCTGGATTGGAGAAGGGGAATTCCTCACAGCTGGGTCCGACCCGAATGGCACACTGCCCTGGTGGTGATTCATAGATAGATCACCTGCAAAGGGAGGTTTTCTTTGATATACATCTATCATATCAGAATATTGATGCATCTAAACGGTGACTACCCTTTAAACCTTCCTTATTTCCTGCTTAAAAGTTTGAAAAAAATGTCCAAGAAGGTACAATCTATTTCCACTAATGCCAAGAGCAGTTTGTTCCATCAAGTCCTAATTAAAACCCTAGTCATGTCTGCCCTGAATGAACTAAAAAATCCCTGGAATTGGCTCACAGAATCCTTAAAACCTGTTGTTCAATCAAATAGGTCAAAAAAGGGTAGAGGGAGGAAAACTGTTAAACAGAGTCGAGATGTTGCTGATGAAAACCCTGTAAAAGATGAATCTTCTGATATCAAGGTAACTAAAAAGAGCAGGAGTAAAATACCTATATGGGAGCCCGAACATGAGGTGCTTCTTGAGGAAGATGTCAAAGAAGAGACAGAGTCAGATAATGATCTCATTGCTCAAACTGCAGTCAAGACTAAAATGCCATCCACTAGAAAAAAGAACGTTGTAGTCAAAGGAAAAAGGAAAAAGGGTGCCTGTGTATCACAAAAACCTCGGAGAAATTCAACCAGGGATACTAATAATTATAGGTTGAAATCAAAAGCAATGTTCAATCCTGCCATTAAAGAAGAAAACACCATAATCATAGATGATGATTCTGAGGAGGGTGAAACAAGCACTAGGAAAAAAGCAAAGAAGACTCCTTTTCCCAAGAAATCTGTCAGCAAAGGAAAGGGAAAACTTACACCACCTACAGGCCCTATAACAAGAGCTTCAACTAGATTAGCTAAGGCTAAAGAGATGGCTAAAGGCATCAGTGAATTCCATGAAGAAACCCAGGATTACATGGAAGATTCAGATTACTTACCAGATGTACCTGGAGCTATGAATTCATCAAGTTCTGAAGAAGAACATAGCTCAGAATTGATTTCAAAATATCAGGTTAAAGCCAAAGAACCCAGTGTTACTTTAAATCTGAATGAAACTGCACCCTCTGAATATTGTTCAAGATTCAGGGTCGAGATAAGAACTGATAAGGAAAAGATTAAAGAATTTCAGAAAACCATAAAACAGTTAAAGAAGGAAAAGATACAGGTAGAACAGTAGAATGCTCGCCAGCAGGAAAGAATTCAAAGTCTTAAAAAGAAGAAGAAGGAGCAAAGTAAATTTCTTAAGGAACTCAGGGAAATCAATTTCAGACTTTACTCGCACAATGTTGTGTTAACCACAAAGCTCAAGCAGAAAAATGCCAAAGCCTCTGCTGTGATTTTATCTTAAAGGTAACATGAAGATTGGTTACAATTTTGTTTAAGGGTGCTCCAGGAGATATGGCAAATAATACTCGTTTTGATCAAAGGATATGCTAAGATATCGATCTTCTTTACAGAGTCAAACAAAATCTCTATTTTGTAGAGTATTGCTGGCAATGTTTGTTATATTAAGTTGTTGAGCAGTGGACTATTTTGGAAATAGTAGCTCATTTTTGAGTGACATAATTTAGGATCTGGATACTCTTTGATTCTATTCATTTAAAGATGTCCTAGATAATAGGATCTGGTAGTTTCATAGTTGTTTTAAATAGACAGAAGACATACCTTATAGGGGTCGAAAATTTGGAGATCTATAGAGACTTTTTGTGGAGATTATTGTAAAGGCATGTATGTTCAATTGACACTTAATAGCAAAGGCATATGGATGGTTAGACCTTCTCTTTTCTACTCTGTTATTTCATTTTCATGCTTGAATTTATTATTCAAATTGCAATGTTTTTGGTTCTTGAATGTTAATTTATACAGTGAAGATTTTGCTGTAGAGATAATTTTCAAGTTGATGCCCCCTGTTTCTTTATAATATATTGAAACTAAACTTTATGAAATTGACAAATTGAAGATTTCACTTTCTTTTTCGTGAATTGGTTTACTCCATCTATGTATCTACCTATTATTCAACCAATGGGATATGCAATGTTTTAATCTTGATTTTCATGCCATGCTGTAAGCTTGACCCAGTTTTCAACCATTATACCAAAACCAAATCATAAAACCCTCAAAAATACTTTGCAATAAAATCAATGATGCCCTAG
>JASDQU010199248.1:1142-14471 GCA_032191745.1 Picea mariana
CTACCTTCTCTGAGCCACATCAAACAATTAAAATCTCGCTAGATGGAAAGAATTAACATATTAAAATGACTGGCAACTCAATTGGCTGATTTATCAAGAAGGAAGACTGAAGCATATTAAAAAATTCTTGATTTCAATATCGCCGGAACCACTGTTGAAGTATCAGACCCTAAATATATTTCAAATTCAATGCTCATGACTTGAAAAAATTTCAAAGGACAAGTTGAAGAATTAAAAAGGGAATCAACTGTGAAGTTTGATAATATGATTGAATTTACACATGATGATATTGACAGTTGACTTGTTGAGTACACAAATAAAAGTGAAGATACTGAAAATGTATTACACAATTTATCTGTTGATCTTAGAGAAATTGAAAGGGATTTGTTTAATGTTAAAATAAAACAAGAAGTAATTGTTTCCCCATTAAGGGACTTTATTCAATAATAGTTTAATAACTCAATCGCTAAGAAATACCAGCAGAAGCAGTTATGACCGATAATCAAACCGTGACCAACAAGGGTATAAAATAAAAAACAACAAGCAAATGAAGGGAGAAATATAGCATCATAATAAGTCCATGTTGATCACAAACTTCTTCCTTTATCAGTTTTCATCCAGTTATTCTTCTTCTTTAACTAGAAAAGTATAATTGAATCCTGATAACATTCTTTTTGTCTTCTTTCCATATTTTGTTGTTCGACATCCACCCACTTTCTTCCTTCTATGTTCTATCTTCTTGTATATGTTTTCTTTATAGTCTGTGGGGGCCCCAATCCTAGTCCTCTGGAAAAACACTTTTAATTTCAAAGGATTGTAAGATACATTATTATTTTTAGAAATCTAGAGAATTAAATCGGGATCAATTTTGATTGTATTTTATAACTATGAGTCTTGAGTATAAAGTATTTGAGATTTATATATCATAATAATATTTTGAGCTATATAAGCAGTACTCTATAAAAGTTCTCTTATTCATACATGTTGTCTTCTTTTATTTTAAATGTGATCATAATCTTTATTTTCACTATGATGGATGTGAGGAAATTTTGTTTATTTTCTATAATGTGTGATGTGTGAGATTCCTGGTCCACTTCTCAGGAATACTCTTTTATAAATACTTTTTACTTTTTAGCATTTTGATATTTTTTGAGCATTAAAATTTGGACTATATTTATTTGAAATGACCAAGAATATCATAAGACAAAGAGGAGTACCACCTCTCTAAAAATGAAGGAGGATTAATATCCTCATGAGGTTGTCGTTTCGGTCCATGAAAAATTCAAATGTCAACATCTTCCCATTAGAGCTATATTGTGATAATGTGAAGAGAATAAGACACATGCACTTAATGTCCTCTCTATCAAATGAATATATCCGTAGCTGACCACCACGAACCTGAAACTATGAAGTCGAATGAGGATGTAGGTTGAAATACCTCTGAACATATGCCAGCTGGGTCTCTCCTGCAACATTGGGAGGTAGCACAGGGAAATTGGTCATATACTCCCTGCTCATATAAAACCCCTTAATTAAATAGACATCCTCCTCTGTCGGATGATACCACAAATCGGGATCGACACTGAACCCCTGTCTCACATGAGCCCAAGGAAATATCAACTGTCGTAACAACAAATATTCCCCTCAGAGGGATGTACCCTCCCAATACAACTTCAGGAAGATAGTATCCATCAAAAGGTTTTTTTTTTTGGCTATGAAAGAGGGAGATGAAAAAACTCCCTCTCCCTCCCTTTGGCCTCCCACTCATGCACAAATGTGTGTGTCTCGACCTGCTATTACCGCTCTTCCTCCTCCTCTCGTTGTCATATCTAATTCACATACAAATATTTTTAGGCACATATATATAGATAAAATAAATTGAAATTATAAAACAAACACATATATAAATAACATTTATTTTAAAAAAATCTTAAATTATCTTTTTGCAAAAAAATATTAAAAAACAACCGATGTGCTGAAAACAAAACATATGCCCTAAAGACGATGCACTTTATTAGAAAAACAACATCGCTATTACTAATACACATCGGTGCCACATTTATTGTCGCACCACTAAGTATTTTTACGATTCATCCCATAGGATGCTCTGCATCTACTTAGTGCTTTTAACTGCATTGATCCAATGCTTTTAACCACACTGGTTCATTTCATTAACAAATACACAATGGCATGGTTCCATTTGTTAAAATGAAAGCATAGGTGCATTGTTTCTACTAGAGAATCGACATGATGTATAGCGATGCATTGTATTACTAACACACCACTAACGAGGCCTTATAGAAGATGAACCATGATGTTTATTTTTCAAAACATGTCGTGGTGCATTTAACCTTTACACACTAGAATACCATGCTTATTGTTGCACATCCATGGATTGTAGTGGTGCATCTCTCTCTAATTGGTTATTACAAATTCACCCCGGTGTCGTTGTCTATACAACACCAGTGCAGTTGTTGGATTGATGGGCACCGCTAGGTTAAATTTCATTATCACAGTTGAAGCAGTGTGATGTGTTACTATTTACGCATTCGTGCCATTGTGATATTGGAGCACTGACATTTTTTTCCATGGTGCATTGTAGAGGATAAAGCACCGGGAATGAGGCATCTAATGAGATGCCCCGCTATGCCAAGTCAGACAATCTCTGTCTTGGTGTGTTTCTCTAAACAATACTAGTGCATTTGGTTAAAATGGTTGCAATGCTACATTAAATTTTATAAATCGTAAAGTTAGTGGTATTGTTAATTAATTCAAATGTACCAATTTGTGTGTCGGTTGTGGGGCATTTTGAAGGATGTACCACTTTTTTTTTTATAATCTATTGCAATGCTCTTGCTTGAATGACGCTGATGTGTACATATATATGAGGTGAACTGATTGCAGTGTTCATTAGGGATGATTTTAAGGATGGAAATTTATCTCACAATGTAGAAACCTTGGCAAATCTTATTAGTCCTTAATATGTAAGCTATAAAATGTTTGGCAATATTTTTTTAAAAATATTCAAATTTATAAGGATTTTATATAGTTTCTATAAAATTTGGGCTATTTTGAAGCTAAAATAATTTAATTCTATAGAATTTGGGTGAAACATTTTTAGAAAAATTTGAAATTGACGAATCTTTTTTGGGGAAAAATCATGGAAAATTAGCCCATCTACGAAATTTAGCCCCTAAAATCATCTATGGTGTTCATTATGAATTTAAAATAGTATGCACCTCTTCGGGGGCGAGACAAAGCATTCAATAGCACCGCACGAAATTGGAAAAAATTGAAAAAAATGCTAAATTTCAAGCTAAATTCAAATTTTGATTGGATGAAAATGAAAATAGGAAGGTAATAAATAAATTACCTAGCCTATTATTTCTTGAGGAGGCATGGTTTAACCATTGAGAGGAAATTAAGATTCATGGTAATTTCAAAAAATTGGAAAAGTGTGGAATCTACCAATGGAGCTATCCAAGTCAATGTAGAGCATACAAAACATGGACCCTTAGGAAGGACAGTGAGCATCGGTGATTTCTTGAGATTTTGGAAGCACAAGATGCATTTTAACAATGAAAACCAATTTGGAATATTTTTTTATTTACCCTATCATGGTGCACCTAATGACAATGGGGTGCGTCAGTGCACAATGTTCAATGACACCGGTGTAATTCATTCAGTGTGTGTAATTTTTATTATAAAGTATGGTGGTGATTTTGAACAATGATGCACTAGCATGGTTGGTTAAAATGGTTTCATCACTATGTTAAATTTTATAAACCGTTAAGTTAGTGGTGCAATTAATTAAGTTAAATATCTTAGTCTAGGTCGAATCCAATTATGCACTGGTTGCAAGGAGTTCCAAAGGACGCACAAATTTGTTTTTATAATTTATCATGGTGATATTTATTAATGAAATTGGTGAGTAATTATATATTACATTCACCTATGTAGGTTCTCACTGTGAATTTAACACAATACACACCGTTTCGTGGCAAGCAGAATCGTTTAGGCGCATCGTGTAGAATTGAAAAAAATTGAAAAAAATGCCAAATTTCAAGCTAAATTTAATTGTTGATTGGATAATAATGAAAATAGAAAAGTAATAAACAATTCACCTAGCCTCTTATGTCCTTGTTGAAGCTTTAATTTCAGGACCGAAACGACAACCTCACGAGGACATTAGTCCCCCTTCGTTTTTTGGGAGTTGGTACTCCTCTTGGACTAAAAGATATATCTGTGATATCTTGGATTAGGAGAATGCTAGGAACCAAACCCTAAATATTTATTGCTTGATATTATGAAATAAAATGGTTCTTCAATAACCTAAGTACAATGTTTATGTGCAACAAAAGAAAAGGTTGAAGGAGGGCTTCAACATCAGAATTAAATTGTGATCAACATCACACACAATCTTCTTAACAATATATAAATACATTGATATATTCTTCATAGGAGAGAATGATTTGATCATCTCAAATAATTTTAATAGAGTACTGCAATCAATATCAAAAGAGAATTTGATAGGTCAACCTCAAATACTTTATATTACAAAAATAGGGTTACAAAGCACAACCAAGATCAACCCTGAAGCAATTCTTTGTGGATTTTTATTTACGAAAGATGTTCTTCATTACAAAATATTTGACAGCCATATAGGTGGGTGAAAATACTCCATGATAATATAAGAAAATATCTTAGAAGAATATAATAAGAACACTCAACAACTCAACCTTTTGCCCAACTCTGAGATTCAAGCATAAAACTATGAGAAGTGGTGTAGAAGAATATATATAAAAAAATGGAGAAGATGGAGATTTATTTCTTTTGATCAAAAGATTGATTGTGTATCCATGGTTGTACCTTCTTCTTCCTATGATATTCTTCCCTACCCTTTTGAAAATACTGATTCTTGGACCTTTTTTGATGAAGCCTCTCTTCTCTTTTTAAGGAGAGATTTTCTAGCTGCTTGAGCAATTATGGTTTCTCCCTTCTAGAAATTCCCGTACAAGTATTTTGTTGGAACATTCCCTTTAATTAAGGCCTCATTAATTCCTCATGAATTAATTCACATCATTAATACAAGTACATTGAAAGTGGGTCCCTCTCCCCTTTTAATAAAAGTTTTTAATTAAACTTTTATTTTTTAAAATTTAATTAATTCTCCACTAAAAGAGGGCGACTGTAATTTGATTTTATGGAAGTGAAAACCAACTTTTTATCCATGTAAAAAAAATCTTATGTTCTCTTCATCGTCTCATATTTCCAATGACATAAATTTTCCCAAATCCGTCGTTCGAATCTCAAGATATGAGCTCATGAAGTTAGGTAGTCACGCAGGCCCATTAAAATGCAGCTGACTGATATTTTAATTTATGAGAAAAATTTATCAATTTTAAGTACTTGAAACATTTACCACCATCTTATACGCTGAAATAACTTTCCAACGGTATAAATTTTTCGCGATTCTAACACAAGAAGCTCAAGTTATGGACTCCGCAATATCAACACTCAGCCACAGTCGATCAAAATTGATGGGAAAATGTGGGCCCTTGGATGAATTTCGTGCTTCCCTTTATAAAACTTGATTTTTTTGGTTTGAAAGTCTATCCCACATGCATTGGTATATTAGATTATTTAAGACATATAAAACTAAGTGTTTGATATACTTAGCAAGAAACACAAGAAGAGAAGGAACTATGGAGCTTAGAGGATTTCGACCTTTGGAAAATTGTTGAATATAATAATAATTTTGTATTCCTAGTCAACCACCAATCTTCCCAGTCAGCAATGATGAGTCACCCAAAAAAATGTTTTCACATGTCATAAATCGGTAGGCCAACATTATTCCCATAATAATCTTCCATATGTCATCCAATAAAATCACACCATATGTCACTTTTTGTACGATGCCACATGTCTTCATTAATTAGTTTCCATGTGGCACCATCCATTAATTTCCATGTGAATGTATCTCATTGGTTAATAAAGTGCCATGTGTCACTTGGAGATGTTCCTCATAGAACTTAGGATATGAAAATTATTATTAAAATAATATGGTGGGTTTGCGGGTTTACATGAATGCAGAGGTAGGTGAGGAAGTCACCTGCGCTAACACATAGTAAGAAATGAGTGTGAACAATTCTAAGTGTAGGTGAAGTGGAGAGGAGAGGTAAATAGTAGTAAAATAATTTGTAAAATATTCTAAGTCTTGAGAATCGGTGACAGACTCATATAACATGAAAAAAACATCACCAACCCGTGAACCCGTGAACCAACGGTAACTCATATATTTGACTAAGTGTTGGAGAAGCTACATAGTAAAGAGTAGTAAAAAGAGTTGGGTGCATTATAAAGGTGGTGGAAGTCAAAGTGCATTGTGAGGGTAGTGGAGATAACACATGCTCTTAAGAAATATCACCAAACCGCGAATCCGTGGTACGCCATAGTAAATAAACTAATTATGGAAAGTATATAATGGGTCACATGAAATATGGAAAATATGAAAAATGAAAGAAATATATGGGAAATAAAGGAATTATGTGAAAAATGGGAAAGGAAAAAGGGAAATGGAAAGAAATGGAAAAATGGGATAAAGAAATATGGAAAGAAAAATATAAAGAAATATGGAAAATAAAGGAAAAGGGAAAAGAAAATGAATGTGGAAAGGAATAACAAAAAATGGTTAAGTGTGGAAAATGGTAAGGGGAATATGAGACAGTGGGAAAAAAGACTAAGAATAGAATGAAAGAATGAATAGGGGTGAAGGGAAAGTAGAGGAGAGAACAAGTGACTTAGAACATTTTTCATATTTCTTCTTGTAACACCTCCATTAGACTTCTGGACAGAAGTATGCGTATCTTGGTCATGGAGACTCAGATTTTGATTCTGCGAAATGCATGGCGAAGCCGATACTGAGGGATATGCAATGAACATATAATAGCTCAAAAATATTCATGTTCCAATATCATTTTTTATTATTATTCCAGGAGAAAGAATATATAGGTGACCAAATTTTGGTCAACAATCCCGAGGAGGCATGGTTTTACCATTGAGAGGAAATGACAATTTGTGGTAATTTTCAAAATTTGGAAATGTGTATAATTTACCAATGGAGCTATCCAAGTTAATACAAAGCACCAGAAATAGGGAATCTTAGGAAGGATGGTGATCATTGATTCTTGCTTGAGAGTTTTAAAGCACGTGATGCACTATAACAATGAAAATCAGTTTGGTAAAAAAAAATTAACCCTATCACAATGCATCTGACAATACTGGGGCGTACCAGTGCATAATGTTCAATGACATTGGTGCGATTTATTCAGCGCATGTATTTTTTATTATAAAGTATGGAGATGATTTTGAACATTGACACATTGATGCTTTATTGTTCATACATGCACCGATGTGTATTGACCTTAAAGGTGCACTGATAAAAAACTTTCGCAAAAACCTTTGACCATCCACCTATGCTAAATACCTCCACTATAAACAGAGATGGTATATATTTTTTGGGGAGATTCTGTAAAAGAGAAAGTGTTATCCTTGTAGTCTGAATTGATCTCTTTTTTGACACCCTAGTAGTATGTGGTTGTTCAAAAGGTAAAGGGTTGAAGAAGAACCCTTGACGTGTCACATTGTATGTGGTTTTTCAAAAGGTAAAGGGTTGAAGAAGAACCCTCGACGTGTCACATTGTCCCATTATATTAATGATCGAATACCCAAATTTGACAGTCTAATAACTCCCATTGTGGTCAAGAATTCAATAGGTGATATAGAAAAGACATGTAGGAACACTTCCATATGCTCCTTTTTCGAAAATTTGGAAGCTAGAACAATTAAGTTTCATCCTAAATTGACCAACCCATCTCCTTCCATTGAGTCAATGGAGAGTTCTAGTGAGCCAAGGTATCATTTAAATACTACCCAAAACATCTCTACTAGGAGATCCAAAAAGTTGTATGAGTTCAGAGTAAAAATTTCCAAGTACACACCAAAGTCTATTCAATTGTTAGAAATTAGTGATGAGTTCCCTCTTCCTATCCATTTGCAAAGTAAATACCAAACCTATTACAACCAAGATTTGTATGGTGTTTGGATGTCTTCCATGCATGTGCCTGATGTTGGAACCAAATTCTCTTTTTGTGGTAATAGTTATATGATTTCCAAGTCCAAAATAAATGTTGCAAATCTTGGGTTATTTATCCTTTCACATGTATCTGTTCATCCCAAAATTCAGTAGCACTTATGATATTTTATGGTCATCTTTATAGTCATTCTAATTACTTGAATATTGTTTAAATACAAACATAGCATTTCCATGTAAAATATGTGAATGAATGGTTATGCTTCTAGAAACTTTAACAAGAAAAACCTGTTATATATCGATGGTCATCCATGAACTCATGAGAACATTGTAGGGTTCATAAATAGTTGTAGGTCCTCATTATTTAGTGCAAATTTTTCATTTGAGGAACACTTCAATGACAAAGAGCTCTTTATGAAAAGGAAGTCATCTATATTTTTTATTGTGCATGTAATACGTCGGTTGTCTCCTAGTGACAAGTTCTTAATAAACTGTAACTTTCATACACCACCAACCACTCATCAAAAATGCCTTGCATTGGGTTTACCTTTAGACGTCCCCTTGGGGTGTAAGAAAAAGATGATTGAGTAATTGTATTTTTGGATTTTCAATGTAACTAATGTAAAATTATTGCTTAATTCAACATTTGTTTTATAAAGTGGTTGGTTGCATGTTACAATCATTACATCAAAGATTGGGACTAAGTCTTATAACATTTACACAATGACTTTTGTTTCTTTTATTTATTGAGTTTCATTAATATTTTTTATATTTTTAAATATTAATATAAAACTAATTTAATTTAATATTCTTATAACATTAACACATTAATTATTTTCTTCATTAACCAAATCTAATACTTGTATTTCATTATGAAGAGATTCATAAAGCTGTGGTAGAGAAAAAAATCATATAGTCATTTAAAACAAATTGTGTATATTAAAATTCATTATTATTTATGATTTTGTTTTCATATTTAATAATTTAAATTTAATTAATTATAATTTTTTTAGTATAAAAATTGTAAATTTAATTATTAACAATTATTATAATGTTGGAAAAACTTCTGGATCAAAACTCCATGTGGAATTTTTGAAATGTTCAACGTTTAGAGTGGACACTCCACCCATCATCAGAAACATGAGAAGATAATATATTGTAAAAGAGTGTTGGGGTAAGTGAATATAAAGGAATCAACCATTAACAAATTGAAAATAGTGATTGGTGTTAGGTTAAAATAATAAGGTTGTTAATATTAGATGAAAAAAAATAGCTAAAAAATAGTAATAAATTATTCATAGAGAATAATTAAAAATTAACAATATTGAATTAAATAATAAATTAAATTAAATTAGAATATTAATGAGGTATTAGGTTAAAATGAAGCTTGATATTAAAATAAAGTGTTAGAATAAAGTTTTTTTTTTTTAAAGTAAAAACAAATCCTATTATATTAATACTTCAAAATTACACCATGACATGGAGGTGCTAGCTGTCACACCTGTGAAGGAAACCGAGACAGCTAGCCAGTCCGAATTAGCACGCAAATTCAAAGCATTGTGTTGTCAGCCTGCCCGGAGGAAACCAGGGTGCATGGCCAGTTTCAATAGTAGTTTGATAATGCCTATGCTATCGCTACCATGGCTATGAACTAGAAGAGCTACAACTTTGATAAACATAAAAAAGAGAAAGAGTTTTGAGCAATATTGAACAGGAGAACCTATTAACCGGTGTCCTCACGATCGTCCTTCTCCTTGCCACGTCTAACAGGAATGGCATAGAGCTGAGCGCAGGTGGGGCATTGTCTCCGTGGGGTGGCGCTGGATTAGGCAGCATACAACATGTCCAGGTGTTGGTTAATGTGGAGAGCTCTGAAGATTTGGTCATCCACCATGCTGCGGACCTCAAAAATCAGGTTCAGGTGCTCCGGGTGAAGAAATGGTGGCAGGGGTGGCGAATTTCGCTCATCGTCCTCCTCCTAGTGTGCTTGCTGCTTTCGCTGCGGCTTCAATTCCTCGTTGCCTTATGGCAGCTCTTCCTCTACCAGACAAGTGGAGAATTCCTCAATGGGAGCGTCGCTGGGACCATGTGCTTCTCACGAGTGGGGAGGCAGTGCGTCTGCTCCAAAACACGCAGGGTGGTTCCAATTGTCCGGAACCGTGAACATGCGACTTTCATAAAATCGTGGGGGAGTTCTGCCGAAGGAATTTCCTCAACATACGTTCTGGGGGGTGAATCTGCTTCTTTGGACTCCCTGGGTCTCTTTCGCTTGGCTAGAACCAAAGCTCGCTTGAACTTCTTATGCCTTTTCCACCGTGAGTTGGCTGCGTACCACCCCGCGCCTCTGCGGGGCCTTCCTCTTGCTCGTGGCATGGTGAGAACAAGGACGAGAGCCAGAACTTCCCCTGCGTTGTTGTTCTCGCTCAGCTCTGTAATCTTCCAATGCATCCCAAAGCCACCGAGAAGGCTGATAAGGGAGAAAATGGTGGTTGTAGCCATTAAGGCCATGGGCTCAATGCTCTGGCTGTCTGGTCTGCTCACAGGAGTGAGAGGCCTCGTCAAAAGGTGGAGGTCAACTGAATTGATGCTCCTCATAACTAGCGTGGATATGAGGGCGGTTGGCCACCATTAATGGCCCCTCCTGGCACTACTCCATGTGCCCACCCTGCTCAACAGAGCACCCCATCCAGGGGTGTTAGAATAAAGTATTAAAATAAAGGATACGTTGGAGTTAATATTGAAATATTTAATAAGGATAAAAGGACAATAGATATAAAATTTTAGGGATGGAGAATTAATATTATATTATAGAATTATAATATTAAAATAGAGAAAGGTGGAAGGTACTAGTTAAAAGAGAAAGATTAAGGGCAAGGGAGATTTAAAGAAGATCATCAAGTAGGTAAAGAGCAAAGGATGAAAGTATTAAAATAGAGGGAAGAATATATAAAGGCTAGAGAGATGTTAGGATAATGGGGAGAGAAATGTTGTTATGTAGAAGGAAAAGTAAGATTAATTAAAATAATAAAATTAATAATACAAATATTTAGTTAATGTTAAAGTATTAGATTATATATTATCTATTTTTAGTTATCTTTGAACATTTTTTAAATCAAAGAATTTTGTTTGTTTTGATCAAACTAAAATTTTAGCCTCGATTCTTCATTATTTTTTTTGTTTCATTCAAGAAGTCTTGGAAATCAAAAAACATGTTAACAACTTTAACCATGAATATGGCTACAAACTTAGTTACTCTTGGAAACCCACCATTCATTACCTTGACCATTAGACCTTTTAATTTTTTACCGTCAACCTCTCCCTCCTATAGACATGAGAATTAAACATTATATGACATTAATGGTTATAGGTTTTTTCAATAAAAATCCAAATTTTAATGATTTCATAAGACTAAAGTTAAACATTATATGGCAACTCTAAATTCTAAAGAGTGATACATCTCAAATTTAATTTAAAAATGGAGAAATCATTAGAGTACTCATAATACATTTTATAAATACATTAGCATATTCACAATACATTAGATTTCCTCTGTTTATGATTTAAAGGAGTTTCATCTAAATCAACAATTTGTTCATTATCAATAGGAAGGGAAACATCCCCAAGTATAGTTATTCTTTGTTTCTCTTGTTTCTTCTTCTTTTGAGCAAGAGTGGCAACCTCATTGGCACCAATGTCAACCTCATCTTTATTTTAGATTGATAAATTTTTAAATGTGACCTTTCTAACCTTATTAGAATATTGGATTTCCTTTCTTTTTGGTTGTTTATGTGTCTTTTCTCATGTAGATTGGACTTTCGATACTCTTTGTTTCTTTTTCCTTTCTTCTTCGACCTTGTCAATATGAAAGGAACTGATGAAATCCATGACATTTTCCTCCATAGAATAAATCCTTTCCAACATATTTGAAAGTGGCATAGAAAAATCTTGTTAAAATAAAATATAACAATTTAGTGTTAAATATGTTAAAAATATATCTTGGTACTTATAATAATATATAAAACATAAATAAGAATAAACGTATTTAAATTTTCTCTCTCGATGTTTCAAGTGATAGATGCACATAGTTCTATAAAACATTCTTCTATGTTATAATTGTTCATTTTGAAACAATATTGTATCTTGACATATGTCTTTGCTTGTTTCACAAGTGCATAAACAATCTCTATGCATGGAATCAAACATATATCTCATAACAAGCCAAGCAATTGATAACTTGACTATAGTTGTTCAAACTTGACAAAATACAAATATATATTTTTTCCATTGTTGCTTTGTTTATCTTCTACATACCAAGAATGGTCCATTTTGTTTTCACCCGGTGTGGATTTTGAACCTTCAACATTCTTCATATCATCTCAATTGTTAGATCTTGGACAAAAGTGTTATTCTTTTGTTGGCTAGCAGTTGGGGAGGTCTCAATTGTAGTTTTGGATTCCATGATTGCATATCTTGCTCCAAAAAAATTCACAAATACCCTATTTAATGCCATTTTCCATTGGCTAAAAATTGAAAAATATAACTTCTTATTTTTATGATAATAATGTTTCTAAAATTTTAAATGAAAAAGCTCATAAAAACATCGCCATGTTAAAATAAATTTAAAATCCACTCTTAAAATATGCATTGCAAAATCTGAAATTTTACCATATATTTTATAAACAAACTAAAAAAAAATCAAAATTAAAATTAAAAAAAAAAAAATTAAAAACAAGTAAACAAATATTCACATTAATAATATTAAAAAAAATAAAAATTTGTGAAAAATAATTACAACAAAAACATTAAAAATGAAAATTTAGGAAAAAAAACATTAGGAAAAGAGAAACATGCTATATTTAAAAAGAAAAAAGAAAAAAAACTTAAAAAAAATTAAACATAACATAAAAAAAACATGTAAAATACAAAGAATTGTGGGGTAACGGTAATGGGTGAGATTTGGGAATCGCTCCCTACCCCTTTCTGTGTATTTTGTACTCAAAATACAAAAAAATGGGGAGGTGAGGCTTGTTTTTAGAAATAAATGTTTTTTTTTTTTCCATAAATGATATAAAAAAATACTAACCTTTTAAGTGTTGAAAGTTCTCTATTGAATGATTCTTTGGTGATATTGAAATTCCCTTGTAAATTGTTCCAAACTATTTATTCAATGCTCGCCAATATTAAATGCAAAGTGAAGAAGCTTAGATCAAATGTTGTTAAGTAGATGTGGGATAAAT
>JASDQU010199249.1:0-19327 GCA_032191745.1 Picea mariana
GCATGCATCGGGGAAGGGGGGGAGCAATGACAAGAGGTGGAGAAATGGAGGAAGAGATGGATAAGGGAAAGAAGAAGGAGGCAATGGACCCAATCATGATGGAGGAAAATTAGATAAAAAGATAATGGAAACAACTGGAAAGACGTGCAGTGGAGTAACCTACCAATATAAGATGAATAATAAGAAGAGGGCCATAGAAGATAGAGAGTTCTTTGAAAGTGATGAAGAAGACGTAGAGGATCTCCCGACTATGGATCAAATTGAGGAAATCATATGTGCAACGTATGAAAGGAAGACAAGAGGTCCAAAGGTAGGAAAAGAAGGCAAATCTCCAATCCATGTGAGTGTCAGTGTTGAACCCATAACCCCATGTGCGACTAATACACTAGAAAGAACACCACCATTTAGACAACTAAATTTTGGTGGAAGAAATATAGAAGGAAGTACATCCAAACAAGGAGCAACAACTGGAGGAGCCAGCTCAGGAAGTGGTATTTAAATATCTACACCATATGAAGGTAGTATTTCATCACAATTCAAGATGACATGACATGATCCCACCATTAAGTTACCAGAATTTCGGGGACAAGCATCTGAGGACCTAGAAAAGAATTTTTCATCTGCAAAAAGATATGGGAAGAAAAAAATATCATGGATGAGGATACAAAAATTGTGTTGTTAGTTATCAAGCTAAGAGAATGCGCATTGAACTAGTATATGAGCTTAGTTGTAAACAATCCATCAGGAAAAACTAATATGATTACAAGTGTCAAGAATCTACTAATAAATGAATTTCAAAATCCTAGTTCAGAAGATCAGTACATGAATGAGATGTTTGAAATAAGACAGAAACTAGGTGAGTTTGTTTGGGAGATCGATAAGAGGTTCAAACGATTGAAGGTAAAGTTGAAGTATGTAATGACTAACATGCAACATAGACATATGTTTGTGAACTCACTATTACCGCATTTGAAATACCCCTTGAGACAACAGAAGTTCCAAACTTAGGTAGAGGCTCTGCAGGCAGCCCTACAACTGGAAGAGAACCAGTATCATAAGACAGATCCAGCAATACAGGAGATGAAGGAGGATCTAAAGAACCTCACATTTCAACTGCACCAGAATAATGGAAAAGATAAATGATAAGTTGTTTGGTGTATTGTTCCACGCAGGCCCAATTTTTTAGGAAAAGGTAAGGTAGATGCACATGGAGGAAAAGTAGCATGTGTAAGGCATATGTGCATGTAGGAAAAGTAGCATGTGTAAAGCAGACATGCATGCAGTAAAAGCAACACATGCAAGAAATACACACATGGAAAAGAGGAAAGCATGTGAGGCACACATGTAAGAATACCTAGCCATGCTAGGGTTAGGGTTTTGGTAAGAATATGTAATGGTTGGTAGGACAAAAACATGTATAAGTAGGTACCTAGGAGGTCTAGGTTGGGGTTTCGGTATTTGTTCATTGTTACTATGTCATTCAAAGACAGAAATATTGTATGTCCGATCTGTTTTGTAAGTTGTTGAGCTAAGGAGAGTAAATAGGGTAGATCATGAGGTTTAGATCACAAGGTGAGGAGCCTGGTGTGATCTAGTCTACCTCATTGTATATCTCGACCCACTGATGGAGAGTTGTAATGTGCGTGGCACTATAGTTTTGGAAACACCACAATAAAATAACAAAGAAACCAAATATATGTGGATGTAGCCTAGGAGGGTTAAACCACAGTAGATCATGTGTTATATGATTGAATATTATGTATTTCATTTACTGTCAATTATTAGATGTTAGACAAATGCATTGATGACTAGTTAGGTATGTTATTTTACATGCATGAATATGAATGATAGGGTATTTAATATAAGATGAATGTTAAAGTAACAATTCAAGATCATATAGTTTAATCCCAGATCTCCACTCATTCCCACGCTGCAAGCACTTGAGCATTGTAGCCACCAATAGAACTATCTGAGGTGAGATTGCGCAGTGCACCCTATGTATTGTGCTGCCTTCTGGTTTACCAGAGGGGCCAATAGTTTTAAAGGGGTTTTGTTGGAAACCATGCTAGACTTGAACCTAGGTCAGCCCAAGAAAGGTAGCAAGAGAGAAGTAACCAACAAATGGTTATGCTTCCATCTGGAACAGAATGGGATTGAGTGAATGAGATATACTAAAGAAATGGGAAAGGAATGTCAGATCTGGTGAGGAAACGTTAAAAAGAATGATATAATAAAAGGGGATGCTTAGACTGTGGAACCCAATGAAGGCGTAGATCGAGAGCTGGTTGAAAAAAAAGGAGCTAGAATTTGCGTAGAAAAATAACAGAAACCCGAAGTTAACACCGCGGAAATATTTGGACAAGTACGTATTTAGTGACTTGCATGAAGTATTTTTGTGTGATTTCTCACACATGTTGCAGGAGTGGATATTGAGGTTGAAATACAACCACCCTAAAAATTGGATCAGAAAGATAGAGTGGAATTCTATGGAGATCGCGCAGTTACAACAAGTTGACAATAAATTTACATGCACAGTAGATTTCTGGTTAGATAGCATTGTTGCAAGATTTATCATAGAATTTGCAGTAGATACTGCGAAGTCTTACAACGCAGTAGAGAAATATTTCATGAAGGGACCTAGAGGTCGGTATATTAGATCATTGTATACTTCCATCAATATTTTACTGTATAACAAATGTGTAATGACAATGGCAGAAGACAACTAAACTTCCCTGCGTGCATGGGGGAAGGGGGGAAGCACAGACAAGAGATGGAGAAATGGAGGAAGAGATGGATACATGAAAGAAGGAGGAGGAATTGGATCCAATCATAATGGAGGAAGACCATATCAAGAATATCATGGAAAGAACTAGAAGAATGCGCAATGGAGCACCCTACCAATACAAGATGAACAATAAGAAGAGATCCATAGCTACGAGGGAAGGCTTGGCAAGTGATGAAGAAGACATCGAGGATCTTTGGGATGTGGAGTAGATTGAGAAAATCCTATTTGTGACATATTAAAGGAAGACAAGAGGTCCCAGGGCAGGAACCGAAGGCAAAAATCCTATCCATATCAGTGTTAGTGTGGAACTCATAAACCCATGTGCGACCAATACACTAGAAAGAAAACAACCATTTAGACAACTGAATTTCAGTGGAATAAATGTAGTAGGAAGTACATCTACACATGGAGAAACAACTAGGGGAGCCAGTTTAGGAATAATTATTCAAGGATCTACACTGTGCAGAGGTAGTAGTTCATCATTCAGGATGGTAGGACATGATCCCACCATCAGGTTACCAAAATTCAAGGGAGAGGCATTGGAGGACCTTGAGAAGCACTTGTTCATGTGTGACAATATATGGGAAGAAAAGCATATCACAAATGAGGATACAAAACTTGCGCAGTTATCTATCACACTAAGAGACTGCACACTATATTGGTACATGATATTAGTTGCAAATAGTCCACCAGGAACAACCAGAATGATTGTGGATATTAATAAGTTGTTGATAAATGAATTTCAAAATCCTAGATCAAAGGATCGGTACATGAATGAGATGATAGACATCAGACAGAATCCAGGGGAATATGTCTGGGAGATTGAACAAAGATTCAAACAATTGATGGGAAATCTAAAGTATGTCATGACAGATATGCATCATAGACATCCATTTCTGAATTCTCTGCTACCACACCTGAAATACCCTTTAAGACAGCAGAATTTTCAAACTTATGAAGAGGCTCTGCAAACAGCCTTACAACTAGAAGAGAACCAATATCAAAAGATAGATCCAACAATAGAGGAGTTGAAGGAGGATATGAAGAATTTAACATTTCAATTGAACCAGAACAAGAGTAAGGACAAAAGAGAAGTTGTTTGGTGTACCACATGTAGGACAGAAGGACATCACAAGAATGAGTGCCCAACATTCGTGCGGTACATGGAAACAAGACTTCCAAACCATTTTCCGACAGGAGGACTATGGTGTGAGATTTGTAAGACACAGAGGCATGATCCATATCATTGTCCAATGATGCAGAAATACTAGACAATGCCTAAGAGTTCATATTGCAACTTTTTCAACTCAGTAGGACATGATCACAAATATTGTAGGAAAATGGAGCAGATGAGGGAAAGAACATCATACACCTATAGGGTGCAGGTAGAAATGATTACAGGGAAAGATGCACCATAGTTTAACCAAGTACCATCCCAATATAACACTTTGCAACCACAATACAATATCGCACAACCACAGTATAATCCCGCACAGTATAATCAGGTGCCTTAGTACAACGTCCTACGAGGAGATAGAGTTGGCTACATAGGTGGAGGATGAGGTAGAGGAGGCTTTGGAAGAGACAAAGGACCAATGGTATTCCATAACTATCAAAAACTAGGACACTATGACAGAGAATGTCCACTTCCACCTGTGACATGTATGTATTATCACACATCAGAGCATGACACATAATACCGTGCAACACTATTGGGGAATATCTAGAAAAAGAGGAATCAGAATAATCAGAACGCTCAATAGATTTCTACAGAAGAAATGGATGATGGAATAAATACCAACATAATTACGCATGGAGGAGATAAAATAGGAGATGACACAGTAAGAAAATATCCATCACAACACCAATGGGTGAAGAATAATGTTGAACCACATAAGTTGTTTGATGCACATAATGAAAAGGAGCTATTCAAGCAAGCCAGACAAGAATTATTGAAGCTAGACATTTCATCTACATTAACTGCGCAACATACTCAGGACATACCAATGTACAATATGCCTTCATCGCTGGATCACACTAATGAAGCACAACCCCTAAGACAAGTAAGTGACATAAAGGGTTTTCTACAATCCTGTGTTAAACTACTAAATGATCCATCATCTGTTAAAGTATTACATAATATGTTAGAAAAATGTAACACAAATGTAGAGGGAAGGATAGAGCAAAAAAAAGTCACTCACTTGTATATAAGGAGGAGGACAAGTAGAGAGTTCAGACTGAATGCCAACATTGGAGATTTCAACATGGGGGATATTATACTGAATTTAGGCTCCAAAGTAAATGTGTTACCCAAGAATACATGGAAATGTATGGGAGATCCCAAATTAGGATATTCACCTACTGAGTTGAAACTAGCAAATCAACATAGGGTTCTACCAATTGGAAGGCTAAAGGGTGTAACAGTAGATCCAAATGGAGTGCGCACTAAATATGATTTTGAAGTGATAGAAATAGTGGATGGCACGACACCTTATCCAACATTACTTGTATTGGATTGTGCATTTGACAACCGGGCCAAAATCAATTTGAAAAAAAGGAAGATGACACTCGATTTAGGAGAGTACAGAGTCGTTGTGCCACTATACCCATCAAAAGGAGAAAGGTTTGTAGAACCCACTTTCTTAGACCTGGAGGAAATCAACCAGTTATATAGAACCACCAATCGAGAAGAATATTATGTAAATTCAACTACAGATGGAGTAATCAGCTGGAGAAGTATCACATCATGTGCTTTAGACTCAGATACAGGGTTGTAGAATTAGCAGTAGAGATTACATTAATCATCCACAAGAAGGTGCACAAGGATAGACCGTGCAGTAAGATGGGTAGGTACAGAGATAAGAGAACCTCCTAGTTTTCATGGGGTGAATGAATTAGAATAATTCCTAACAAGATATGAATATTTAGTGTTAGAAAATAATATTCTCTTAGCTCTGGACATAACACTCAAGGAAAAACCTACAATATGGTGAGGTGAGCACAAAGAGACAGTCAAGGACTGGTACCAATTTAAGCGATTGCTGCACATTAGATTCGGCACAGAACAGGGAAGCAATGAACTGCAGAGATATGATGTACAAGGGACACCAGCAGAACACTTGGAGAAGTGTAGAACACTATGGAAAATTACACCACCAAAATAATGGCCTCATCACTTCATTGACACATTGGAAGGAATTCCAGCAAACTGGTACATAGACCAGGAACTGCACAGAGGCACTGCAGAATGGACAACATTGAAGTAGAATTTTATAGTCACTTTATCATTTGAACATGAGAACCCCAACATTGATTCAAAACTCAAACAAATCAGAGGAGTGATATTTGTTAAGGAACCAGAGGTTGAACTTATAACAGAGTATCAACAGAATAGACAAACAATGAAAGAACTAATGCCATGCTATCATGTGCAAGAAGAAGCACCAAATGAAGATGATCCACGCAACATTCAAATTATAGAAATTGAAGTAGAAAGAGAGGTGGAAGGTCCATATATGGAATCATAAGTATTTGTTGTGCCAATAAAGGTGAAGAAAGTAAATATTGGGACAAATGATAATCCCAAAATGGCCAGTATTGGAGATTACTAGGATCAACAAACAATACAAATAATAACAGACTTGTTGCGTGAGTACAGTGACATTTTCCCAACAACCTTTACAGAGATGAAAGGCATAGAAGGAGATCTAGAAGAGATGAAGATACCTCTCAAACCTGAGGCTAGATATGTCATACAACAACCGTATAGGTTGAACCCAATATATAAGAAGAGAGTAAAAACATAAATTGACAGAATGTTGGAAGATGGAATCATCGAACCAGTAGAATAATCCGAATGGATAAGCCCTATGGTATTCCAGAAGAATAATCAAGGAGGTATAAGGATATGTGGCGATCTGAGAAAAATGAATGATGCTTTCCTACATGACCCTTTTCCCACCCCTTTCAAAGATGAGGTATTAGAGAATGTGGGAGGCCAAGAAGCATACTCATTCACAGATCGATTTTTAGGCTACCATCAGATCAGGATAGCTCCAAAATATAGGTACAATACCACTTTTTCCATAGAATGGGTATCCTACCAGTACACAGTCATGCTTTTTGGGCTGAAGAACGCACCAACAATATTCTCAAGAGTAGTCATAGCTACATTCAAATAAATTATCCATTAGCTTTTATAAGTGTATCTGGATGATTGGATTGTATATAGTTTGTTAAAATATCATGTAGAGGTGTTAAGGTTGATGTTGGAAAGATGCAGGTAGTGTCAGATACCATTAAATATCAAGAAGTGCATCTTTGGGACACCTTTTGGAATACTATTGGGACATATAGTCTATAAACAAGGGATATTGGTGGATCATACAAAGGTTTAAGTCATTGTTAACTTAACACCACCCAAATCGGTACGCCATTTGAGAGAAACACTAGGACACACAGGATACTATAGGAAATTCATAAAAATTTATGCGCAAATCACTGCGTCGATGGAGAAACTGTTGAAGAAGGATAGTAAATTCCATTGGAATGAGGAATGTCAGTGAGGTTTGGACACTCTAAAAGAAAAAAATGGTCACAACACCTATACTAGTATTCCCAGACTAGGAAAATACATTTCATGTGCATGTAGATGCATCAGACATAGCACTTGGATCTATTCTGGCACAGCCAGGAGCGAGAGGGTTAGACCATACTATAGAATTTGCAAGCATAAAACTATGAGAGTCAGAGCATACCTACAATACTACAGAGAGAGAAGGCCTAGAAATGGTATATGCATTGCAAAAATTCAGACACTATATACTTGGGAAACACTTTAAAATTTTCACAAATCATTATGCCCTTAAATATCTAGTCAATAAGTGAGTGTTGGGGGGGAGGATCTATAGATGGTTACTGTTGTTTTAGGAATTTGACTTTCAAGTGATAGTCAAACCAAGGAAGTTGAATGTAGGACCCAATCACCTATCGAGGATTACCAATGGAGAGCAACCTACAAATTTAGAGGACAACTTCCCTAATGCACAGTTATTTTTAGTCCAAGTAGATAATGAATATTTTGCTGACATCATTGAATATTTGAGTACAGGGACTACGTCGTAAGAATTAAACACTACGTAGAAGAAAAATCTAGAAGTTAGAGCTGTAGACTATCAATTGATTGTTGGACACTTATACAATATGGGTGCAGACAACATCTTGAGAAGATGTGTACTAGAACATGAAAGGCCTAGGCTCTTAGAAGAGGCTCAGGAGGGAATAGCTAGGACATTATGCAGGAAAATTTACCATGCAAAAGGTATTGCACGCAAGACTATGGTGGTCAACCATGAACAAAGATGCAAAGGACTACTTGCAGAGATGTGATTTATGTCAGAGGGTTGGAAAACCTAATAGACGGGATGAGATGCCCCTAAGACCACAAGTAACCTTGCAAGTATTCAAAAAATGGGAAATATACATTGTGGGACCAATTAACATATTAACAAAGAGGTCAGGAGAAAGGTATATCATTACTGCAACATAGTACTTAATGAGATGGGAAAAAGAAACACTGGTAAAAGATTGTAGCACAAAGACAACAACACACTTCCTGTTTGAGCAAGTGATCACTAGATTTGGATGCCCAAGGATTTTTATGACTGACCAAGGAATTCACTTCATCAATAGTACTATCAAGGCTATGAATGAGGAGTTTGAATTCTATCGTCAAAAGATTGCACCATATCACCCTCAAGAAAATGGAACAATTGAATCCTTTAATAACATCTTGGAGAATGCATTGACAAAAATCTGTAATGTCAATAGGGCCTATTGGGATTTGAGGCTACCAGCAGTATTATGGGCATACAAGACTACATGCAAAGAGTTGACAGGAGAGACACCATTCAGGTTGGT
Source organism: Picea mariana (assembly GCA_032191745.1). Classification (NCBI taxonomy): domain Eukaryota; kingdom Viridiplantae; phylum Streptophyta; class Pinopsida; order Pinales; family Pinaceae; genus Picea; species Picea mariana. The sequence continues at coordinate 8,705 of JASDQU010199249.1, forward strand.
GTATGGACAAGAAGCAATGGTGCCATTATAATTTTTGGTACCTAGTATGTGCATAGCACCAATCACCATGACAAAATGAGGCATAGTACAATAAAGGCTAAGTCAGTTGATGGAAATGGAAGAAGATAGGATTCTAGTAGGATTTCACCAAGAAGTACAGAAATAAAGGGACAAATCTATGCATGATAGACATATTAAAAGGAAGAGCTTCAAGGAGGGAGACTTAGTCTTGGTGTATGAAAGTAAATTTCTTCAGCATCTAGGAAACTTTAGAATGCATTAGTTGGGACCAAATGAAGTAAAGACTATCACAGGGAGGGAGTTGTACAGTTGAAATATTTAGGAGGTACAAAACTCAAAGGAATGATCAATGGCAGTCGAATGAAACTGTATAGGGACGGTTGACCTCCTAGCACCTAGAAAGTTACCGCGCAGTAAGAAGATATGTATATAGTGTCTTATAATAGAAGTAAGGGAGAGAAAATGAGAAAAACAAATAAAAATTAAAAGGGGATAAAAATGAAAATAGATAGATGCACATGGAAGGTCTTGATAGAATATAACTGGTAGAAAAAAATAATGCACTGCAAGAAAACCAGATTTAGAAAACACTACACGCAGAAGAGAAGTTAACGTGTAGAAAGGTACAATGTGTAGGAAACACAACAAAAAGTTAAAAAGCGACAATTGTCAGTGCGACACAACTGTCACTTCTCCATCCTACCATAAAGTTGGAACAATGGGGGGAAGCATCCCATTGTGTTATTTTCTAAGGAGAAGAATGCAGAGCCTAGTAGAAGAGTGATAAAGTGAGAATTTGCACTATCGTATGTCAATTTGAAAGCCTGTAGTTTGGATTTCCTCTCCATGTCACCACCAAGGGTTGGAGCGCCAAGAAGAACTAGACGAAACACATGAAGTAGAACTCAGGTGCCAAAAACTAGAATAAACGAGATGCCCACAGTGGTGGATGTGGACGAAATCCACACATTGGAGTACAAGTAGACCACATTGCATGTCAAAGAGGAGTAGGAACCCACACATAAGCCCTAGAAACTGGAAGAGGATGTCGAATAGATGAAATTCAATGCATCCAGGGGAAAAGGGCTACAGCAAGAGGAAGCAGCAACGGGTTTCACACAGCAGGGCCTAGAGCTGGAACCAGAGCATGAAACAGAGCAAGAGGTCGTACCAAAAGGTGGGGTATCATTCCCACAAGGGAAGAATATGGCATGAGCAGAGATTAGTGTGTTGGGAGTACAACATGTATAGGAGGCATTGGCTATAGTGATGCCAAAAATTCCCAAGAGAGTTATTGTTTCAAGAGTTGACTCTAGGCTATAATAGAGCCAAGCCTTAGAACATTTTGAAGAAAATGCAAATAATTGATTGATCATCTTTTTGGAGGCTTCTAGAACTAGGTCTGAGCGAGACTTTCAATCATTACAAATCATAAACAAAGAGGCATGACATCATCTGCTAAATCTTGTTAAAATCATGATGATGGATAGAAGTGAGACAAAAAAAATTGATTAAGAATTCAGGTATCCAAGCATTACAAATATGACTCCTTAATCAATAGAAGAATAAAATTGAATTCATTTAATTTGTCTTCAATAATTAAGAAATAATATCAAACCACAGGTCTTGTTTTGCTCATAACCAAATAGAGGAAACACTACCTTCAAATAGATTCTTTAAGGTTAACTACAACAAAAGTCTCACTGAATTGTAGTTATTACAACCTATATGAATAAATGAATAGAAGAAAAATAATCAATGAAAATATCATAAACAAAACACAAGAAACACATGATTTAACCCAACAAGGCTTAGAATCTTTTTGTTTTGCAGAATGTATTGCTGAAAGAAACTTGCATTACAAACCTAGCCCAAAAGGCTCTCGGGTTGTTTTTATTGATAAGCCAAATTTCATACCAAAAGCACAAAATACAATAAAAATTATGATAACAGGCTTCGAATTGTCTTCAAGGTCCTCAAGCCATCTTAATTTGAGATCCTACAAATGCTCCAGAAATCTGGGACAAAGTGCCACCTTGGATGCTGGATGGCATTACCAAATGTTCAACAAATGACTAATCTTTGACCCGTCTACTCTTTATATCTTGTGACTAACTTGTCTTGCGTTGTAGGTGCTTGGCTCGATGCTTTGATTGGAGATTAGTGCCGTGAGGTAATTGGCTCAAATTTTTTGGCATAAAAAATCAAATAAGATTTTTATTTATTATATTTTTATTTTACCAAACGTTTAAATCAATAATAAAGTATTATTTTAAAATTATATAAAATAATTTAAAAACAATATAATTTATATATCATTTGATAGCACTGTAGCTTGGTTTAACAAAAGAAAGGAAACATGGTGTTTTTAAGATCTTTTTCAAAAATCGAGGAATTGTGAACAAAGAGAGATGGAAGGGCCTTCAAAAATTTGATGCAAGGATTTGAGATTTTGATGGTACAAAAGATTGGAAAAAATTGAGAAAGGTTTAGAGGTTCATTGCAGCTAAAAATATTACGCCAGGCAACAAGGATTTAAAGTTAGTGCAACTTGACAAAAAATTTGGCGAGGGACACAAAGTTTAGAAATTTTAATATTTGTTGTAACAGAAGTGAAGACTGAAGATAACATGGTAGGAGGAGTTTATAGCCTTAAATACTCCGACCATGATTTCTATGACGCGATAAAATTCCCATAATTGGCACCATAGAGCTACCTAGAAAGCAAAAGAGAAGTCCCATCAGGAGAACCATTGTTGGAGCCTGCGAAGTGGATCTTGGGGATGTGCAACACCGACATCATGAACTTATTAGAAATACAACACTTCGAGTGTGGGAAACACATAAACGGATGCGTCAAATAGTTGTTAGCGAGGGTGCATAGAGGCATCTTGTGGATGCATAGGCCAGTACCAATCAACGTCAGCCTTATCACGATGATTACAGGGCTACCCATAAATGGGGAGAAGCCAGAACAATACTTAGAAGACAAAATTAAGGAGAAATCCATCGCAGATGAAATCAAAGCAAAGTATAGTGCAGAAAGGGGTAACAGAGGTATTAGGATCAGTGACATAAATGATCCTGTGACACGATTTTCAACAAGATTGCCCAGATTCAAATTAATGTGCAAGTTTCAAAAATAAGAAGTTCTTGCGCGAGTAGTAGTAGCAGAGGCACAATGCGCAAAGGGGAGCTCGATGAGCTAGGCCCCTTATATATTGAACTCGTTCCTTGAATACTATAACGACACGCAATACTGGGGCTCTGAATTCCACTATTCATGGTTACTCATCCTCATTTCACTTATGGGGTTGCATGGAACCACATACAACCTATTCCTGCCAAGGACGGGAAAATGTGGCACAACGCACTACACATCCCTTCGTAGTAAACGTGATCCCAAAAAGAAGAAACTTAACAATGAAATGTTCATGATATAACTGACAGAGATCCAAAATAGATTCGTAGAGACATGGAGGATTCCCATAGAAACTATCCACGAATTTGGGCAGATACTGAACTTCCAGGCATCACACCAAAGTATGTGGCTACTATCAAAGAGGGATCCAACTAAGGAGTGGTTGCAGTTGAAGTATTGCATAACAATGTAGGACATCCATATGGAGGTCCAGGAATGGCACGAGGAGTGGAGAGTGCCAACAATCCCAAAGACGGTTCCAGGAGCATGAATGATGACACATGATAGAACATTCCCTACGCAGTAGACAGGCAAGAACATAACAAGCGCCAAGAAAAATATGGCACGGGGCCATAAAGGGGAAAACACTCCCATAAATAAAAAATACTAGAGTGAGGAAGTAATCCCAACATGGTTCTACACAGGGATCATCATGCATAGAAAAGACAATAGGAGAAACAACAAAACAAGTGCGACTGGAGGAAAAGAAGACGGAGACACAAGAAGTCTCAATGGAAGAAGGAGAAGGGAATAATACCGGTAGGGATACACAAATTCCAGAAGCATCTGAACCACTAAAGGCCCAGAGGAAGAGAATGAGGGAGAAACCAAATGGTTCCAGAAAGAAGGCCAAGGCCCACAGAAATCCCATGGAAACATCATTGACACAATACGACGTGTATTTGATAGCCATGATAGTAGAGGATCGGTTGTCATATGTGTGGAAGAACGTCGAGAACCACGAAGCTTCAATTTTGGATCAAATCCAATAGGTTAAAACTGCACTAGAGTAGTTAAAGGTCAAAATAGAGTAGCAACAAAAAATACAGTAGCGTCAGCGAAAAAGGGATATCGATGGGAGAGACAGTGAAGATCATGGTGCAAGGGAGTGTAAACTTCAGAATTACTCCTGACATGTTGTTCATATATGAGGAGACAATGTAGAGGCCACTAAGATAGATCGAGATGATGGACTTGGCATTGCCCAAGATTCCAACCAAATCACTCTATAAATTACAAGTGAGCATTACATAGGAGATTCGGTCAAGAGCAAGGTCAGATGCAATGAACTTACAATTGGCAGAGGAAGACAATGTCTCACTAAAGGAGGCACTTAGCTAGGAAGGGAAGGAGATAAAGTTAGCACAACAAAAAGTGGAGGAGATGGAGAAACAAATAAGTGGAGTATTTCAAGCCATCCCTGACAGTGTAGAATAGGAATAACCATCTTTTTAAGAGAAGATAAGGAAAATAGCACATACCCTAGTGCAATATAAAGAGAAGATCAATGAACTAGAGGAGTGTGCATTACCTACTACTTTGCTAGAATTTCGAGCACAAAGAGAGAAAGATGTGACAACAAATGCATAAAAAATTGCATAAAACATACATAGAGTGGCAGCACTGTTGGAAAAGAGCGTTCAGCTATGGACACAGCTATTAGAGGATGGGAGCCTACAAGAGATGCAAGGAAAGGAAGATAAATTGCATGTAGCAATGGAAACTTTCAAGCATCAATAGAGGAAAATGTCACTACCAGAGAATATCAAGACTGTCGCAGATATGAATAATCTCCAGGTAGAAGAAAAAGTGGTGCAGGCATAGAAGATCACACGCTGGGCTCAATTGGAGCCCCTATAAGAAAACACAGAATAGTTGGTAGTGGAAATAGGCGTGGTGAAAGTGCACCTTGAACGGATAGGCTTGGAGGGTGGTGAGATCTTACGACCACTAGTCACCACGTAGGTGGTCGAAGCCATGTCAGTAAGGAGCATACAGGCTCAAGAGCAGTGCCAACGGATAACAGATGTGTACGAAGAACTAGCACAAGAAATCACATACACTGGATTTAGGTAGTGACTCGGGACAAGTCACCATGTCAGTTTTGGGGCCCTGTTGGGGAAGGCCCATTTTTTAGGAAAAGAAGCACGTGTAAGGAAGACACACATGGATGAAAAGAAGCATGTGTAAGGCAGAAGCACATGTAGGAAAAGCAGCATGTGTAAGGAAGACGTGCATGCAGGAAAAGAAGCTCGTGCAAGACAGATGCGCATGAAGAAGAGGAAACCATGTGAGTCATACATGAAGGAATACCTAGCCATGTTAGGGTTATGGTTTTGGTAAGAATATGTAATAGTTGGTAAGCCAAAAACATGTATAAGTAGGTACCTAGGAGGTCTAGGTCGAGGTTCGTGTTTTTGGTCATTGTTACTATCTCGTTCAAAGACAGAATTATTGTAAGTCTGATCTGTTTTGTAAGATGTTGAGCTAAGGAGAGGAAATAGGGTAGATCTTGATGGTTAGATCATAGGACGAGGAGCCTGGTGTGATCTAGTCCTCCTTATTGTAGATCTCGACCCGTTGATGGAGAGTTGTGATGCACCTGGTGCTATATTTTTGGAAACACCATAATAAAAGAGTAGAGCAGCCAAATATTTGTGGACGTATCCTAGGATGGGTGAACCACGATAGATAATGTGTTATGTGATTGAATATTATGTATTTCCTTTATTATCAATGATTAGATGTTAGACAAATGCGTGAATGACAAGTTAGATCTGTTATTTTACATGCATGGATAACAATGATTGGGTATTTAATATAATATGAATGTTAAAGTAAAAAATGAAGATCACAAATTTTAATCCCAGATCCCCACTCATTCCCAAGTTGCAAGCACTTAAGCATTGCATCCATCAATAGAACTATCTCAGGTGAGACTGTGCAGTGCACCCTGTGTACTGCGTTGCCTTCTAGTTTACTAGAGGGGATGATAGTTTTAAAGGGGTTTTGTTGGAAACCATGGTAGACCTGAACCTGGGTCAGCCCAAGTATCAAGACAGAAGTAACCAAGATGTACCACATGCAGGACAGAAGGACACCATAAGAATGAATGCCCAACTTCCACGTAGTACATGGCAATAGGAATATCGAACTTGTTTCCAACAGGAGGACCATGGTGCAAGATATTTAAGACACATGAGCATGATCCATATCATTGTCCCATGATGAAGAAGTATCAGACAATACCCAAGTATTCATACTACAATTTTTGCAAATCAGTGGGTCATGACAATAAAGACTGTAGAATAATGGACTTGATGAGGGAAAGAAATTCATATACCTATATGGTGCAGGAATAAATGATAATAGGGAAAGTTGCACCTCAGTTTAACCAGGTACCACCTCCATACAAAACATCACAGCAGCAATATAACACTATGTTTCCACAATAAAATAACACACAGCCACAATACAACCCAACGCAGTATAATCAGGTGCCTCGGTACAATGCACTGTCAGGAGATCGAACTGGATACAGAGGTGGAGGGTAAGGTAGAGGAGGATTTGGAAGAGGCATAGGTCTACTAGTGTGCCAAAAATTCCAACAACTAGGACGTTATGCATGGGAATTTCCACTTCCACCTGTAACATGTATGTATTGTCATGCAGTAGACCATGACACAGAAGAATGTCCAACACTTTTGGGAAAGATTTAAGAAAAGAGGAACCAGAACAATCAGAATGTTCATTGGATCTTTACAGAATCCAGGGATGAGGGAAGAAATATTAACATAGTAACACAAGGAGGCACTAATATAGGACCTAACGCAGTGAGACCGGATACAACACAACACCAATGGGTGAAGAAAAATATTGAAACACAGAAGTAGTTTGATGTGCAGAAAGGAAAGGAGACATTCAAGGAAGCAAGACAGGAGCTCCTCAAATAAGATTTTGCATCTACATCATCCACGCAACATACTCAGAACGTACCAATGTATCAAATTTCCTCCTCAATGGACCACACCAGTGAAGCACAACTTTTAGGACAAGTACCATAAAGAATTTTCTAAAATCCTTTGTTAAGCTATTGAATGATCCATCCTCTTTTAAACTTTTGGAAAATATGCTATAAATATGGAACGCATAGGTAGAGGAGAATCTATAGAAAAAAATAGTCAATCACCTCCATACAAGAAGGAGGACAAACAGGTAATTTAGATTGAATCCTAATATTGGAGATTTCAATATGGGGGATATTATACTAGTTTTAGGATATGCAGTAAATGTGTTACCCAAGAAGACATGGGAGTGTATGGGAGAGCCCAAACTAGGCTATTCACCTATCTATTTGAAGTTAGCAAACCATCACAGAGTTCTACCAATTGGAAGGCTTAAGGGTGTGACAGTAGATCTGGATGGAGTGCGCACTAAGGTAGACTTTGAAGTGATAGAAATAGTGGATGACACAACAGCTTATCCAACATTGCTTGGATTGGATTGGGTATTTGATAAGCAGGCCATAATCAACTTGAAGATAAGGAATATGGCATTCAAATCAGAAGAATACAGAGTCATTGCGCCATTAGATCCTTCAAAAGGAGAAAGGTTTGTAGATCCAACTTGCTTAGATATAGAGGATATAAACTAGTTGTAAAGAACCACCACACATGAAGAGGATTATGTTAACATAGCTGCAAATGGGATACTCAACTGTAGGATAATTACATCTTGCACTTCTGACTCAGATAAAAGTTTGGAGAATTGGAAGCATAGATTACATAAAGTCTCCACAAGAAGGTGTGCAATAATAGACCATAAAGTAAGATGGGTGGTACCGAGATAAGAGAACCTCCTAGTTTTCATGGCATAAATGAATTAGAAGAATTCCTAACAAGATATCAAGATGAAGTGTTAGAGAATCAGAGGCTCTTGGCCCTAGACATTGCACTCAAGGAAACACCTTCAAGATGGTGGGGTGCGCACAAAGAAACAGTTAAGGACTTGTACCAATGTAAGTGGCTATTGCGCATTAGATTCTGCACAGAGGAGGGGAGCAATAAGATGTAGAGATATGATGGATATGGGACACAAAAAAAAAAAAATGGAGAAATGTAGAAAGCTATGGAGGATGACACCACCATAGGAATGGCCTCATCATTTCATCCACATGTTGGAAGGAATTCCAGAGAACTGGTATGTAGACCAACAAATGCGTAGAGGCACTACAAAATGGAAAGTGTTACAATAGAATTTTATAGTAACCTTCTCTTTTGAACATAAGAATCCCAACATTGATTCAATACTCAATCAGATAAGAGGGGTGATATTTATTGATGAAACATCGGTTGAAATCATGACAGAGTATCAACAACAACAAAAAAAAGACAGTCAAAGAACTACTATCATGCTATCATGTGGAAGAAGAGGCACCAGATGAGGATGACCTGGACAATATTCAAATTACATAAATTGAAGGAGAAAGAGAGGTGGAAGGTCCATATTTGGAATCAAAAGTATTTTCTGCACCTATCAAAGTGAATAAATCCAACATTGCGACAACTAATAACCCTAAAATGGCCAGTATCAGAGACTATTGGTATGAACAAAAAGAGGAAAGAATAACAGAGTTACTGTGAGAATACAGTGACCTATTCCCAATGACCTTTACAGAGATGAAAGGCATAGCAGGAGAGCTAGGAGAGAGGAAAATACCTCTCAAACCTGAGGCAAGACCTTCCAAGCAGAGACCTTACTGACTGAATCCAGTATACAAGCATAAAGTGAAGGTTGAAATTGACTGAATGTTCGAAGTTGGTATCATAGAACCAGTAGAGGAATCTAAATGGATAATTCCTATGGTAGTATAAGAGAAGAAACAAGGGGGGATAAGGATCTATGTATATTTGAGAAAATTGAATGATGCTTTCTTACATGACCCTTTTTCTACCCCTTTCACAGATGAGGTCCGAGAGAATATGGGAGGCCAGGAAGCATATTCCTTTATAGATGAATTCTCAGGCTACCATCATATCAAGATAGCTCCATAAGACAGGTATAAGACTACTTTTTCCACATAATGGGGATCCTACCAGTACATAGTCATGCCTTTTGGGCTAAAGAATACACCAACCATATTTTCAAGGGTAGACATAGCTTCTTTTAAGGAGTTCATACATCCATTTTTAGAAGTGTATATGGATTATTGGACTGTATATAGTCTATTAAAATACCATGTGGAAGTGTTAAGGCTAATGCTGGAAAGATGCAGGTAGTGTAAGATATCATTGAATATCAAGAAGTGCATCTTTGGGACACCTTTTGGAATATTATTGGGCCATATAGTATGTAAACAAGTATTTCTAGTAGATCCTTCCAAGATTAAATTTATTGTCAATTTACCACCACCAAAATCAGTGCCCCAGTTGAGAGAAACACTAGGACATATAAGCTACTACATAAAATTTATAAAAGGGTATGCGCAGATCACTACACCAATGGAAAAAGTATTAAAGAAGGAGATCAAATTTCAGCGAAATAAGGATTGTCAACAAGTTTTGGACACCCTAAAAGAAAATATGGTCACATCACCTATTCTAGTATTCCATGATTGGGAAAATACTTTTCATGTTCATGTAGATGCATCAGCTATAGCACTTGGAGCAATTTTAGCGCAGTCAGGAGAAAGGGATTTAGACCATCCTTTATCTTTTGCAGGAAGAAAATTTTCATAATCAGAGAAGAACTAAAATACTATACAAAGAGAAGGCCTAGCTATGGTCTATGCAATTCAAAATTTTAGACATTACTTACTGGGAAAACACTTTAAGATGTTCACAGATCATTCAGCCCTCAAATACCTAGTCAACAAGCCAGTGTTGGGGGGAAGGATCTGTAGATGGATACTGTTATTTCAAGAATTTTATTTTCAAGTGATATTAAAACCAGGGAAGTTGAATGGAGGACCTGATCACCTGTTGCTATAGCAAGATTTTCCTCACCCCATACAAACTTGCTCATAATGCCTTTTCCATTTCCCTATGCAGACTTTAAGTCCCCTTTTTGCAATTCCCAGAGATAAAAAACATATCTTTCCACATATACGCACCCTAATAGCTATACAAGATGTGTAAATGTAAGTTGCACCATTAAAGTCTGCGTACATCGGGTTTTGTGATCAAAATTAAAAAATGGTGTAGGGTTTCCATGTCATGTCATGAGATCCATGATCCTTCACCTTCCATATACTGGAAAGGTTCTGACTCATCCCTTCAGTTCCATTTGAAGGAAATAAATGTGCCATATCTAAGATGTGGAGAAGAGGAGAACAATTCAAATTTGAGAGAAAAGTTACTCTAGAGAAATTATTCACTTCATATTGATCCTGCATCCCTTTG
>JASDQU010199251.1:5460-23741 GCA_032191745.1 Picea mariana
TTCCTCTGCACTCTATGTTGATCCTGATCTGATCTAGTTGTTTTTAAATCTACAAAATGTGCATCCACTAGAACTTTGTCAGGCTAATTGTTTCAACAATTTCAAGAAAAATATGAACCATTTTGGTTCAATAATATATCATACTTCTTTCTTCTAATTTTATGAGAAATTGACTGTTTAGCTCAATTTTCTAGGTGAACAGTTATATTCTACTATCCAAGATATTTCTAATGGTTTCTTCCTTTCTCAATTCTGAGTCTTGAGCATAAAGTTATGAATATTTGAAAATTGTTCTTCCTAAAAGGTAATATCTGTACAATTCTTCTTCTTTCTCAGAGCTGAATTGGCTCTTGGATCCATGTTGGATCCTCTCTTCAGGTTTACAAGCCTTATTTACATCTTTAAGTGTAGTTCTGTACAAATCAGTACCCCACATACTCCTTTTCTAAGCCCCTTTCTGTCCTTAAAATCATTTTTCGGGCACTAGCCCTCTTTTATTTCGACCCCCAATCTCAGGTGACCATGGACTAAGACCAAGCGCTTAACTAAAAGGAATTTTTTTGGAGATTTGGGACTTCATGGATCTGGAACTTCGAGCTTCAGAGGTTCCTATGACATCACACCTTATTTCTCCCGAACGACGAATTGGCGAACTCTTGCATGATACATTTTCGAAGCTTTAGAGTTCCGYTGCTTCAGACTTTCAAAAGTTCTTTCTATATCACACCTTATTTCTCCCGAACACCAAACYAGYGAACTCYTGGAGAGGCTCTCCGGAGCTTCGTCCTTCATATATCTTTACAAATTCGCACCTGAAAGATCCTGAATGCCGAATTTCCAAACTGTTGAGGTATTCTTAGCATTGCCAATCCAGAACAACCTTGGTCCACGTGAAAATCCACCTCAGTCACTGTGCAGAACCACCTTGGGTTGCATTCCAGTCTCTGCCTGGATCAAAACTCCTCCCCTCGGGATCAGTGTCCATGGACCATTTAAATAATGGAAACAAATGGTATAAGGAGGCGCGAGCCATGGGCCACGCGCCCTCCAAAATCCCCCAAATCTTGGAAATTTTTAAGATTACTTCGCCACTTCTTGCCACATCTCATGGTGGTGGCGTATTGGTAGATATGGTGGTTAGGGGGCGGAAGTCCCAGGGTCAAACCTGCGGGCTTCTCCTCCCACCGCATATGTGATATGGCATATAGTTTACATATGGTTGGCGTGTTTTATACATATGGTATGTTTTATACATATGGTATGTTTTAAGATATGGTTGGCGCATTTTATTACATATGGTATGTTTTATACATATGGTATGTTTTAAGATATGGTTGGCGCATTTTATTACATATGGTATGTTTTAACATATGATTGGCGCATTTTATTACATATGGTATGTTTTAACATATGGTTTGGGCACATCATATGGTTGTGGACTTTGGATATATGGCATGGTTTTAATAACATTTAAATACCAAGGGGGGGTCTTGGTGTTGGAAAGGTTGAGGGCTAAGCCCTTGACCACCCCCTTTTTTTCCAAACCATTTTTCACCATTTTAACCATCTTTGACGAAACTTCAACTGCTGATATCTTCGTCATCTAGAGGCCATTTTTCCTAAAACAAACGTCACCAAAAAGCTGTTGATGAGCTCTTCCCCTTTGTAAGCTTTAATTTTCATTTTGAATACTTTAAATCTATCAAATTTTGAGATGATCCACCTAGATCACGTTTCTCATCACTCTCAGTAGTGGGTCACCCTCGAGCTGGGACTAAAATCTACCCGTGTAAAGGGATTCCTAGGCTAGGTTGAGATAGATCAAACAAGAGGAAGGATCTTGTTCCAGGAGCCAACTCAAACTAACGACCTACAACCTTTCATTCCCCACATGTTTTTCCCACCCAAGGAAGTGTGCCCCTTCTCTTCTCAACAATCCTTCAACTTCCCCACTTCCCTTCTAGGGCTTCAACAACAGGCTGAACATGAATTCTAAGAGCACTATAGTTGTAGTTGGGATCCCTTAGGAAATCACTTTCCCAAAAATTCTCTCATCTGGAGAGAGTTTCTCACGGGCTTGACAACCCGCCTCTTCAATCCACGGGCCTTGCAACCTGCCTCTTCTAACCCACAGGCCTGACAACCTACCTCTTCTAACCCACGGGCCTGAAAACCTGTTTCTTCAATCCAGAGATTAGTTCAACTAGTTACAAGCAATGATGAAAATGATAGCAACATTCAACTAAGGAATCAATAGAATTCAGGTATGGAATAGGTGATGGAAACAACAACATCCTTCGAGTTTGTCTTAGGCGTTTCCCATAAGAACAAGGTACATGTGCGCTACTCCTCCCAGGACATTTATGAGTTATTATTGGTAATGGGAACAATACGGGGTAGCTTCAGGAGTTCGTGCAGGATGGAGGGTGTCAATCATGCAAAGGTCGATTGATGGATAATATGTTTGAGTGCGTGAATAGTTGAGAGCATGAAAAATAGACTAATTTCCCCCACCTTTATATGCATGCACCCTTGGTGACACATGGATCTCAAGGAACTCGTTTCTCTCCACTTGGGATTCATTCCTTTCCCATAAGAACTTAGGATAAAATAATTATCCTCACCTTAGTCTTTGAGAATAATATTATAATGTCTTTGAGAATAATATTATAATAGTCCCTTGGAGATAATCCCTCTAGATTATCCCCCTTTCCTAGGCTCTTAGCCCCTCCCTTTCCCTTCCTAGTGAAGTTTATTCCCCCATACTCTTTTATCATGGTCAATCTACATGTAACGATGTATTATATTAATGACATGAGTGTTTACATATACAAAAATAGGCTCATTGGACTTTAGCATTTAATCTCTTCAACCTAATCATCACATAAGCCTCCTAGCTTATAATAACTTGGCTCACCAACCTATAAAACATGTTTACAATTCAACTGGGGCTCAGTCTCGGGGTATTAAAAAGATTCATCCTAATTATTGGCCCCTGGAGTGCCTCACCATTGTTACAATAATAACCTGGAACATCTCGAGGGATAACATCTGAAATGGCATTGTTGTCGAGGATGTAAGTTGAAGAAATATTCTCTGGGGATATGACATTGTAATCTTTGAGACTTGATGGTGAACAGGTCTCGAGCACTTGGTTGTTAAAATTTCACCTGATGATTCCACAAAAGGAAAACACAACCTTTCCCAGAAGACATACTAGAAGCCACCCTGATTCTAATTAGGTTTTGATATATTCAAATCCATAAAATCTTGTCACCTGGAGAAATCTTAGAGAACGCCATATCTCTTCTTTTGAGGTAACCCTTGTTTATAAATATTTCCTCCTGTTGTCCATCAAAGTATTGAATTCGTAAATATGAATGATATATCTGAAGAATCTCTTTATACTTTAAAATATATACCAAAATATTTGATAGATATTCAAAATTCTCCTTTAGAATTTAGCCCATAAGTCAGCTTTCTCATCAACCCTTTTTGAAAATTCTTGTCCCTCCTCTATCTTTTGAAGCCTGTAACATCATTTTACAAAATACCATGGCTGGATTAGGTGGAGGAAGGCCCAGGGGAAATCAACCTCCCCCACCACATATAAATCCTTAATTCACTTCCATATTTCCCCCATTGAATCTGCCCCAAATTACCCATGAACTCCCTGATAATTACATGAAATATCTGTAGAAATTTGATGGAGATAAAACCCTCTCAGCTGAAGAGAATATGAGTGCTTTCTGAGACTTTACAGATGACCAATTTGTAGAGAACTTCAATGTCTTCATGAGGCTCTTTTTCCAAACTTTGGGGGGAGATGTTAGAAAATGGTTCAGAGAGTTACTTGTTTCTTCAATTGATAGTTGGCCAACTATAGAAGCTACCTTTATGAGACAGTGGGCTGAGAAATGAATATCCCATACTAACTAATTGAATTTATCTCACTCAAGAAAAGATCCAATAGGAGGTTTAATAATCTCTATAACAATATCCCTATAGATATAAATCTATTCCAACCAATATATAAAGTGACATACGCTAGGGCATTTGATGTTGATTTTTCCATGACTTTGAGAGAAAGAAGGTCCATGAACTTGTTATTAATGCAAGAGGATGAAATAGACATATAAGGAAACATGATTGCATTAGGAAAGATGAAGAAAAAATAGGACCGGGCATAAAATAAAAAGGTTAGAGGAGACTGTGGTACTTATGACCCAAGTAGAGAACCCCAAGAAGAAAAGATGGATGAGATGTCAGGACCGATCAGGAATCTGACAAAAAAAAGGTCCAAATTTGAAATAGAGCATAGCAATACAAATAGTGCCCCCCAAGAGGGAGGCATAATGAATCCTAACCCTAATCAATTTATGATACCTCCTAATCCACAACTCATGAGAAGGGAGAGAAGAAATGAACAACCCATTCGTCCCCCTGTAAAAACCAACAATGGTAAAAAAATTATCGAAGAAGTAGTGGATGAGGGATATGATGAATACATAGAATAAATCCACCTACTTTAAGATGAGAATGATGCCATACATCTAACCCAAAATGATTATGATGAGTCTCTAAATACTAAGAAATTGGTGCTTGATTCTTAGCACATCAAAGGAGCTTTATCCCTAGTTCAGTACACATTTTTTGTTGATGCACTATAGACTGATATGCATAAGAAGTATGACCTCAATCCTCGACAGAAAGAAGTTGTTTTAGATAGTCAACCCGAGGCTAATAAATATGGTCCAAAGTTGTCTAAAGATAAAGCTAACAAGGTGCTAGACATCCCTAAGATAGATGAAGTTCTAGAGCGTGTAAAAAAGGAAAAAGAAAATAAAGAATTTGAGGAATTAGTTTCACCTTTCAATATTGAATGTGAGTTGTCCAAGATCAAGATTCCTATGCCTTTGGTGAAACTAGATAAAAACCCTTCATACCATAACATATTTAGAAAATGATGTAGGGGAAGGTATCAACAAATCCTCATGATACTTTGAATGTACAAGATGAGTCCCCTAGCATAGTTTTTGGTCCTTGTATTGATGAAAAAGAAGAATTTGTGGCACCCTTCTATGTGACCTTCAACATTTGTGATAAGATTCTACACAATTGTATACTCGATTCTAGAGAATCACACAATATCATGCCTAAATTAGTCATGGAGAAGTTGGGGTTGGAAATAACAAGGCCATATCATGACCTTTATTCGTTTGATGCCAGGAAAGTGAAGTGTTATGGGTTGATTAAAGACATGATTGTTACCCTGGAATAGATGCTTGTTAAAAGCATTATGATGGACATGGTGGTGGATGATGTACCCGCTAATTATGGCATGCTACTATCCATAACATGGGCACAAAAATTGGGAGGCACTATGCAGATGGATATGAATTATGCCACTATACCATTTTTTGGAGGGGAGATCAGAAGGGTGTACCGAGAGACAAAGTTTTATTATGTGGTTAGTGATCAGAAAAATCTTGTGAATCATCCCATATATGATGTTGATGAAGATCTGGGCTATTGTATCCTATATGTAAATGAAGAATACAATGAAACCCAAATTTCGGCAGATCCTCTTGTAAGCCCTGTGGAAGAAGTGGATGGTATATATGGAAAACAAATTTTGATGGTGCATGCTCAAAAGAAAGAGTTGGGGTTGGCATAGTGCTTATCTGCCCTTCCAAAAAAGAAGTTCATTTTTCCTACAAAATTGAGTTCGAGGCCACAAATAACGTGGATAAATATGAAGCCTTGATCTTAGCCCCRAAGGCAACAAGAAAAATGCAAATTACCAAGCTGGTGGTATTTGGAGATTCAGAACTAGTTTTGGAGCAAGTAAAAGTTTCCTATCAAACAAGGCATCCAAGAATGAGGGCTTATATAAATAAGGTATGGGATATGATTGATAATTTTTATGTAGCTTTCAATATTTTTATTGTTTTGAGAGAGTTTAATCAACTAATTGATTCCTTAGTAGTAGCTACCAGTACCTTTAAAGTACGAGCCACCCATCAAATTAAATATGAGATCAAAATGATATACAGACCTTCCATTCTTGATAATTATCAAATACTGGAATTTTTTTGAAGATCATCAACAGATAAAAAATTCATGGAAGTGATAAATGAGTTTGCAAATACTCATATTGAATCAAATAGTGAAGAAGACACCAAGCAGGAGATTGGCACGGAAGATGAAGAGATTCTTGAATTTAGCAATTACATGGTTGAGCATAAAGTCTTGAAGCTCAAGAATAACTTCATTCTCAAATGATTGGTTCCTTTATAACAATTTTTATCTAGAAATGATGTACCTGTTAAGCCATTTGTCCTACCAAAAGATGATAGCAATGAGGAATATAATGTTGGGACTGAAAAAGATACTAAATATATTAAGTTGTCCAAAAATATTCTTGTTTATCATAGGGAAGAGTATTTGTAGTTGATCATAGAGTAAATGGATTGTTTTTCATGGATATATGAGGACCTAAAGACTTATGATACCAGTTTCATCTAACATAGGATACCTCTCAAACCTGGTACTAAGCCTTTCAAGAAGAAGCTCAGGCAATTACATCCTCTTATTTTTCCTACCATTCATAAAGAGGTGAGGAAATTATTAGATGCCCATATTATGATTCCCTTAAGGTRCTCAAAATGGGTTGCTAATTTAGTTCCAGTGAGAAAGAAGAGTGGAAAAATAAGGCTATGTGTACACTTCAGGAACCTGAATAAATTCTCTTTAAAAGATAACTACTCCCTGCCCAATATGGAGCATATACTACATAAAGTAGTAGGGAAAAACATGATATCCATGATGGATGGTTTTTCATGATACAACCAAGTGGCCATGAACCTAGATGATAGAGAGAAGACAACCTTTGAAACACCATGGGGAACTTTCATGTATGACTAAACTCCTTTTGGTATGATAAATGCAGGAGAAAATTTTCATAGAGCAATGGACATTGCTTTTGTGGGTGAGAGAGACAATTTGTTTGTCATATACCTTGATGACATGACTATTTTCTCCAAGAAAAATGAAGATCACATCAAACATTTAAGGAAAACTTTTCTGAAGTGTAGGAAGTTTTGGTTGTCCTTGAATCATAAAAAGTCTTGTTTTACTATAGAAGAAGAAAATATTTTTGGACACATAGTATTTAAAGAGGGGGTGAATATTGATCCGGAAAGGGTGGAGGCAATGAAACAAATTTCTCAGCCTAGGAACAAGAAAGAGGTACACTATTTACTAGGTAAAATAGGCTTTCTGGGGAGGTTTGTCTCAAATTTCGTTGAAATGGTGAACCATATTACCAATTTCATGTTAAAAAAAATACCATGAAGTCAAGTGGACAATTGAAGCTAAAGAATCCTTTCAGCAGATCAAAGCGGCCTTGAGAAAAGTTGTAGTTCTTATCAACCCAAATTATGATAAAGAGTTCCTCATTTTTTATTTCACTTCAGTTCATACTATAGCTATCTGAGAATGCAAACTTTCACAGTTAGAAGACATAATGTAGATATTGTTTCTAGATAAACACTATGTGCTTGGTTTTCGAAATGTCCAATGTTTCGAGTGGACACTCCACCCATCATCAGGGACAATAACAAGCTCAAGAGTTAGAAACAAGTGTCGTGATATTATATTTTAATATTAGGTTAGAAGGATGACCATTGAGTAGGGAAAGGAAATTAAATAACGGATTCAAACTAATTTTTAAGTTTAAATATAATTAATTGACCAAGTCAAAATTAAAGATAAAGAATTATGGGAGAAAATACATAAATGTATAGCTCAAATTAGTTGTTAAGAATGAAGAGTATCTAACAGGTTGGAGATAGTTAAACAAAAAATACAGCTTTTTTCATGAAGTAGACAAAATAAGGAGGAATAAATAAATAAAAACGAGAATCAACTAATAATGATAATATTAAAATAATACAATAATATAATAAAATTAGATAAAGTCTAGAAAGATGATAAAAATGGAAATAGAGAAGATTCAAGAATTAATAGAGGTAAGTTAATATAAAAATAATATTTCCAGAGATAATATCGATCGAATAAATTGAATATACCAAAATAATGGAGGCAAAATAGTTGTTAATATTGGTAAGAATTAATTGACCTAGACACAATTAAGGGTGAAGAATTAATTGTTGGATAAAATACATAAGTAAAGAGATCAAATTAGTTGGAATGGTTTTCAAGGGTTGGAGATGATTAGAACAAAATAGAGACCATATAAAAATATTCTTGGGATATGGAGTGGACCAAATAAGGAAGAATAGGAAAAAGGTGAAGAGGACCAAATAATAATGATAATAAAATAATCTAATAATGTAATAAAATTGGATACTGTTTAGGAAGAGGATAATAAATCGAGAGGAGAATATTCAAGAATTATTGAAGGAGGTAAGCTAAACTAGTAGAAAACTTGGAGATGATAACAACTAAATAAATTGAAAATGACACAGTAACTGAAGAGAAGAGGGAGGAGGAAACCAAGAGAATGGGAGGAAACACAAGGAATGAAGAAACAAAGAGTCGGGGAAAGAGTCCAAAGAAGAAAGGAAGGAATCATAATTCCATAAAAGAAGCCTAATGATTGAGACATTGAATGGTGGGTTTCCAAGACTGGATAAGTTTGTAGCCATCTTTGTGATTGAAATTATTAGGATGTTTTTCAATTTCAAGAGCTTCTCGAATGAGTCGTTTGGAGTAGTAAGGGGATGAGGCTAAAATTTTAGTTTGGTCAAAGAAAATGAGATGCCTGGATTTAGAGGAATGTTCGGCGACAACTGATATGAAGATTCGGTTGTGGGTCGTATCAGCTATATGTTCTTTGAGATGAGCTTATAAGGATCAACTTGTTTTCCCTATGTAATATTTTCCACAAGAGCAAGGGATTTGATAAACTCATGGGCCTAACGTCGGGTATAATTTGTCTTTAGCAGTTCAAAAGAGTTGTTTAAGAGTTTTTTATGGTTTAAATATAGTTTTGATATTCTTTTTAGCTAGGACTTTGGAGATCATATTGGTGGTTCCTTGGATATAGGGCAGGGTAATTAGAGCATGAGGAGGAAGGGAGGGAGAGGAGGGTAAATTTGGCTTAGGTTTGCTAGCGTAGAGAAAATATTTGTTGATCTTTTCCAGCTAATTTGATCTCTTTACTTATGTATTTTCTCCAATAATTAATTCTTCACCCTTAATTTTGTCTAGGTTAATTAATTCTTACTAATATTAACAACGTTTTTTCCTCCATTATTTTGATATATTCAATTTATTCAATCGATATCATCTCTGGAAATCTTATTTTTATATTAAAATACCTCCTTTATTAATTCTTAAATCTTTTCTATTTCCATTTTTATCCTCTTTCTAGACTTTATATAATTTTATTATTATTATATTATCATTATTAGTTGATTCTCGTTTTTGTTTAATTTTTCCTTCTTAGTTTGTCTACTTCATGAATAAATTTGTATTTTTTGTTTAACTATCTTCAACCCATTAAACACTCTTCATTCTTAACAGATAATTTGAGCTATACATTTATTTATTTTCTCCCATAATTCATTATCTTTAATTTTGACTTGGTCAATAAATTTTGTTTAAAGTTAACAACTAGTTTAACTCTGTTATTTAATTTCCTTTCCCTACTCAACGGTCATCCTTCTAACCCAATATTTAAATATAATATATCGACACTTGTTTCTCACCCTTGAGCTTGTTACTGTCCTTAATGATGGGTGGAGTGTCCACTCCAAATGTTGGACATTTCAAAAACCAAGCACACAGTGTTTATCCAAAAAAAATATCTACATAATACTATAGTTGTTGTGTTGTTGCAGAAGAAAGAGGAAAAACTATAGTAGCCCATAGGATTTTTCAACAAAGCTCTGAGACATGTTGAGATGAAATATAGTAGCATGGAATAGCAGGCTTATGCATTAGTCAAAGCATTAAAGGATTTCAAATATTATATACTGCACTCTAAGATGTTGGATTATGTACCTACCAATACTATAAATGACATCCTCACATACCCTTATAGTGAGGGGAAAAGAGGTAAATGGATTGCTAAGATTCAAGAGTATGACATGGAGATCATGCCCACAAAGCTAGTAAAAGGACAAGGACTAGACAAATGTTTGGTTGAATCTAATTGTAGATTTTTGGACTT
Source organism: Picea mariana (assembly GCA_032191745.1). Classification (NCBI taxonomy): domain Eukaryota; kingdom Viridiplantae; phylum Streptophyta; class Pinopsida; order Pinales; family Pinaceae; genus Picea; species Picea mariana. Next base: position 15,662 of record JASDQU010199251.1, read on the forward strand.
GAATGAATTGTCAACCAATGTCATAGTAGTAGAGTCCGAAGAGGATGAAACATAAGAACCATTCTTAGAGGCAAGTGCCAAATTTTCTTAGTCTGATTAGCATAAAGACATCATATTTTACTTTCAAAATTTCAGTTGATCACCATCATGGGATAAAGCCATAGCTAGGTCTATTAAGATTAAGGCTATAAAGTATTGCATCTTGGGAGAAAATTTGTTTTAGAAAGACCCGAGGGAAATCCTACTAAATTTCCTCACTGAAAAAGAAACTGAGGGCATAATCATTGAGTTTCATAAGGGTGTGTGTGGGGGTCACCATGCTTGGATAGCCACTACATACAAGATCCTTAGAGTTGGGTATTACTGGCCCTCTTTATTTTCTTATGTAAATTTCTTCGTTCAGGCATGTGTAGAGTGTTAAATGTTTGCGGGAAAGAATAAGTTGTTTCCCCTCCCAATAAAACTAATCAAAGTTGAGACACATTTTCAGTAGTGGGGATCAGACTTCATTAGTGAGCTTAATTCAAATTCAAGTGGACAACACAAATGGATTTTGAAAGCCATGTATTATTTCATAAAATGGGTAGAGGCCATACCTACAAGGGAAACCACTGATACAGTCATCATAAAATTCCTAGAAGAAAATATCTTGGCCATATTTGGATGCCCGAGAAAGATCATTGTTGATAATTCTCAGGCCTTCAAATTTGCCAAATTGGTTAAGTTTTGTTAGGACTATAACATAGAGTTGGGACACTCTATGCTTACTATCCATAGGGAAATGGTTTGGCTGAATCCTCCAATAAGAATCTTATCAAAATTATCAAGAAAATTTTATCTCAAAACAAGAAGGCATGGGATTCCCACCTGAAATATGTTGTCTAGGAAGACATAGTTAACATCAAGAGGGCCATTGTAACTTCCCCTTTTTAGTTGGCATATGGGTTGGAAGCCATTTTCCCCATTCAATTCAACCTCCCTGTGATGAAATTACTGGAAGATGAGAAGACATAAACATACGACATGCAGATAATAATTAATCAGTTGATTAAAGTCCAACAGGTAAGAGAACAAGTTGAGATAAAGTCCCAATATCATCAAGCAAAAATAAAATAAATATTTGATAAAAGGACCAAAGAAATAAGATTCGTGGCAAGGGACTTGGTCCTGAAATGGGATGCCCGAAGGGTGCAACATTTAAGGAGATATTCATATCTTGCGATATCAATGACTCAAATTGCGTCATGTGCCCAACCTATTAAATCATGGGTCGTCGAAGTTCCCCTTGAAACCAGACTCTAGAATGCTATGATGGGAGAATTGTTGATGAAAGAACTTGATTTGATAGACACCATCAGTCATGCCCCGAAAAATATCAATGGTGCAGATATGATCTTGAATGTTAAAGTCTCTCGACCAAGGGTCATGTCATGATACTAGCAAGATATTGTCAAAGCCAATAAGAGAATGCCAGATGGATATGTGAAACCCACCATATGCATAGGTACAAATTCAAATCTGGAGGACACATTTCCTTCTCCTGTGCCACGTCAATATCACTGTGGGCAAATAGAAAGTCACCACATGTCTAAGCTGGCGTCAAAATGAAGATYTTTTCCTTAGCCACATTTTGTGTTTGAGGTYGRGCAAGATCATTGAATCTCATGTGTTCCTAGTTCTTCTGATGGATCAACGATCATCGTAGTTCATGATTCAGAGTCCCTTTTGAGATTGATCCTTCAACACTCCAAAKGGGAAGCTTTGATCAATRGTCCATATCTGATCCTATATGTTGCGCCAGATTGATGGATCTGATTGCATCGGAAAAAAATTAACGACGAAGATCAATAGGAAGCTCATTGTCGGTAAAATGAAAAGCAAAGATCCTGACACAAGTTGTCATAGTACCGACAATGACGTAATCGTCAATGAAATGTAGAAGATATGCCATATAGGCATGCAAATAGGGCACTTCCACAACCAATATGTTTCCACGTGGACATGTGGAACCCACTGCACGCATACATAAAAATCTCAAATTTGGGTGACACGTGTCATGCACCTCTACCACATCAACAGTAGAATAGGCCAGAAAAAATATTCCTCATGTCCTGGTGAAATCAACATGCCAATTTTGTGCCATATCCTGATTCTGGGTCCTTGGTCAATCCAGATCGACGAACCTCATGTGTTGTTCAACCTCCCTTTGCAGTTATAGATCAACGACTGAGATTCGAGCTCGAAGTCCCCTCGTCGAAGCCCTGTTGGAAGCTAGACCCTAATCACCCTGAATAGGAACCTTTGATGGATGGTACATATTTGATTAAGTTCACTCCCGATCAACGGTCAAGATCTGATCTCATATCTCATAGTCTAATAATAGGAGGTCACGTTATTCTGTCAGTAGGGAACTATTAGAGCCAATCCGGATCTTCTAAATGGACATGTGGAACCCATAAGATACACAGGTAAATGTATCGAAACTAGGTGACACGTGTCCAACCTATCTGCCACATCATCTCTAGTGCGGAATAACGAGAAGGTGCCATGTTTCAAGGCTAGTGTTAGCACGATATACTTTCCTTAGTCAATTTTTCACCCGTGATCGAGCTAGATTAATGACTCCCAGTCCATCTCCAACACCTCGATTAATAGTCACGACGAAGTCTTAGAATCCTATTTTCAAAGTCCTATTGAAGCCCAGAGTTTGATCGCTCTGATGGGTGTGACTCTGATCAACAGTATAGACATGAGTAGGCTGATATGATGGTTGTTGTGTGTTGTGACTTGACAATCCTTGATCAATCTGATTGGCATGACTACGATCAATGGTCGTGATCACCCGAAAATGGTTTATCTTACGAATGTTGAGTCACATGATCCTCATAGTTTTGATTTCAGGTTTTAAGGTAACCAACTCATCGAGCCACCGATAAACGACTGAGATTACTTGCTGAGACTGATCCAACAATGTCTAAGTTTTGCGGTTTCTACGAATTCGATTTCGAGCATCCAACCACCTGAAAAAATGATTATAGGTGTTCTAAGGGAAAAAATGAAATAGGTTTCTTGTCTCGATGGTTTCCATTGGTTCCATGATCTTCTCATAACATAATTCCAGCACGTAGTGGGAGTTTTTTATGATTTTACCACAGATAAACCATCCAAGAATCAAGAAGAAGGAAACCATTTTAAGAAGATGGAAGTGGTTTCAAGGTCGACACTTTGGGGAATTGAATATTTTCTTATAACCATAGTTGTTTGACCAAAAACCTTGAGCAAAGTTAGTTGATAAATGTAGCAGGAAAATAGAGATTCATCCCCTCCGTTTAAGTTCTGGTCTGTAATTCCTTCCTTATAGTATTTTTGTTCTTGTAAAGCATCTCCTCCCATTTTTTATTTCTTGTATCAGATTTGATTTATAAAATCTTAGACAACATGCCATTATTCATGTTCAATATTACTATATGATGTTTGGTAATGACACAAAAGTGATTTCCTCTGAATGTATGGCCATTTCTTGTCATTTTCTTTATGCATTTGAATGATATGCAGAKGGTACCTCCTTGAATTTGAGTGTATGAAGATGTTAACTATTTGAAGCATTTTTTTATTGATATGTATATACATGTTAGAGATATTGAATTCTTAATTKCTCATCACATTATTATATTTCCATAMGCTACATGATTCATTCCCAGTAGTACCTTGTATGTTTATCTTGTTTTTCTTCCAATTCATCACTTCCTTCTCCTTTTAAATCTTGATTGTTTGAAACACTCATAGACATATGCCTCTAATAGTTGAAAKCATTTTTCATATGAGTTGAGACTATTTAAGGTCCTATAATTTCAGAAGAGGAAGAGAGAGAAAGGGAAAAACTTACCAAATATTGCATAAATATCTTACTGCAAATCTGGCCTTAAGATTCATCCTGAGTCTTGGCCCTTGGGGTGCCTTGACATCRTTGTTATTGGAAAAATCGATAAGTGCGGACACAAAAAAAATCCCTAGTTTCACCTCAAAACTAGAACAAAACAAGATAGAATATAAAACTTCCCCTAAGTTTTAATCATCAAGCATACTAACTAACAAGAGATAAATGGCATACATTTTAAATGTCGTTTTTCCTCGCTAGTGTAATCCTCGCTCCATTTCAAGGCTTATGGGATGTTGAACGTGTAAAAATACATAAGCCAACAAAGTGAAAGAAACAATGTATACTTAACAAAACCTATGTATGTTGTCACAGAGTCATACAATAAAATGAGGACAATTTTATGGGAAAAAAATATATTGTTGTATTATTTTCCACAAGAGCAAGGGATTTGTAAATTCATGGGCCTAACATCGGGTATAATTTGTCTTTAGCAGTTCAAAAGAGTTGTTTAAGAGTTTTTTATGGTTTAAATATAGTTTTGATATTCTTTTTAGCTAGGATTTTGGAGATCATATTGGTGGTTCCTTGGATATAGGGCAGGGTAAATATCTTACTGCAAATCTGGCCTTAAGATTCATCCTGAGTCTTGACCCCTGGGGTGCCTTGACATCGTTGTTATTGGAAAAATCGATAAGTGCGGACAAAAAAAAATATCCCTAGTTTCACCCCAAAACTAGAACAAAACAAGACAGAATTTAAAACTTCCCCTAAGTTTTAATCATCAAGCATACTAACTAACAAGAGATAAATGGCATACATTTTAAATGTCGTTTTTCCTTGCTAGTGTAATCCTCGCTCCATTTCAAGGCTTATGGGATGTTGAAAGTGTAAAAATACATAAGCCAACAAAGTGAAAGAAACAATGTATACTTAACAAAACCTATGTATGTTGTCACGGAGTCATACAATAAAATGAGGACAATTTTATGGGAAAAAAATATATTRTTGTATGAGAAATATGAAAAGGAGAATACAACTGATGCCTTGATRTTGTAAGGTCCCTTCCAATAGTTCCTTTCTTCCYACACACTTTTACTCCATGGATTCCGAGACTCATAATCTATCTTGACGAAGAAAAGGTCATAGCCAACATAGGCCCAAAAACTCCAAGCTACAAAACTCAAGAACTAGCCATACCAAAAAACTCCAAAAGCTAACTTTTCCCATGAGAACTCCCCTCMTTTTATAAGATGAAAAKGATAGGGTGAGGAGGTTAGRATGATAACAAGAGATCAAGGATGTGAATTATATCCAAACCAATYAGAGGCCAACTCACCCTCGAAGATTTTGTTCTRKRRGCATCGAGAAGATTCTCTTTTTCTTCGTACGGACAATCGTTGTACCCTTAAGACTGAKAAAACTGTGACAACATTGCAGACCACTATGGTGTAGCCTGTGACGATCCTATTTCGTCTCACCCTTAACACTAATCAAGGTGCCACGATCCATTTTTATAAGGTTTTTACAATGGAAAATAAAAATTCATTTCTCAGGGAAAGTGTGTCTTCATTTTTCTTCAGGGATTCAGGCCATTGATCCTTATAAAGCCAAAGGATTCAGGACTGACTCAGGGATGGATGACACAATAGAAGGCTTAAGGAATGCAGAAATGGTCAACATAATAGAAGGATTTATGGGTTGAACTTCTCTTTGAACATATTGACGAAACAACAATTGTCTTGGAAACATTGACTCAACAACAGGGATCACAAACCAAATTGATGTTATAAAGGAGTATGGTCAAGAGACAAGCATATTTTCCAACCTAGACACAAAGTGAGTGAAAAGGTGTTATGTTCAAAAGAGACTCTTCCATAGAGTACATGTTTATATACATTTATTTCCAAATTCCCCCCCACCATTTATGGTGATTACCTCTTTATCTTTACACAAGCTTGAAGAGGATAACATATGCTTGAACTGTAATCTCATCCTTCAGATGAGTCCCTCAGAGTATGTTTAACGAACCCTAGGAAGGAGTGGTTTGGTCCCATATGGGCCTTTCGATGTTTGTTTTACAAGTCCAAAGAAAGAAAATTCAGGGGTTTTTCATATTTAGAGATTCTGAAAAACTCTTAAAGGAAATTCCAAAATGTCATTTTTCGTAAAGTAGTCTTATGAGACTGAAAAATAGATAATCTACTGCTCAACATATGTTTTCTTCAAATACTTTAACGAGCATGAAAAGAACAAGATTGCTTGGAAATATTTTCATGTTTAGAGAGTCTGAAAAGAGCTTAAAGTGAACTCTAGGGGGTTCCTTTTTCATATAAGCTTTATGAGTCCGAAAAAGTGATAAAATTTTACTCGTTTACATTCTCAGGTATTTACGAGCACGGGAAATAACAAAGACTGAGCTTGGGATTGTTTTCATTTTTACGCAAGCTTAAAATAAAACAAAACTATGCTTGGGATAGATTTTGATTTAACACAAGATTAAAACTAAACAAAACTATGCTTGGACCTAGTTTCATTTTTACGCAAGCTTAAACCAGAGTAAACTATACTTGGAATTCCCAACGCATAATCCAGGAATGGTTGGTACTTAGCCCCCAGCTCAAGAAGCTAGCATATTAACTTCAACATGAAGTCCAGAGGCTGGAAGCAATGCCCCCTAAGCTTCGTTTCATCCAACTGAAAAGGTGAATTCAATGAAGCTTCAAATACTAAACTAAGGACTTGACTCAAACAGAGAGGAGGAAAAATGTATTTCATTTTTAACGAGATTGACACAGGAAAAGAACTATGCTCGTAACCTTTGTTTTATTTTTTAATGAGGTTTCCACACGGACGCAAAAACTATCCTCATGACCTCTGTTTCATTTTTTAATGAGGTTTCCATAGAGATGTAAAAAATATCCTCGTGACCTCTATTTTATTTTTTAACGAGGTTGCCACAGAGATGCAAAAACTATCCTCATAAGCTGGTTTCAATTTTTAACGATCTTGAAATCATAAAACCATGCTCAAAGATGGTTTCATTTTTTAATGAGCTTGAAATCAGAAAACCATACTCAACTCTCTCTTCATGATTATGGATTCCAAGAGGACAGTGCTCTAGAAGGACACCATGTCAAGGGACAAAACTCAGTCATAGATTCCAAGATATCTTCATTGGACATAAGAGACACACTCTGGAAGGAATAGATGTAGAGGGTTGTGATAAGGGAAAAGAGGTTAGGCTCTAATAGCCCTATCGAATACTTCACCATATCAACTACCATATCTAAGTCATAAGAGACTAATCTTATAACGATAGGCTCATATTCATCGGTAGGTGAAGGCATGGGGGACAATGCCACATAATTGACTTGTGGTGGGGGCAATACTGTTTGCATATAAGAACCATTTAGGGAGGTCGTTGGGTTGATAATCGAATCAAGGCCAACAAAGGAGATTTGATCAATAGTCACAACTCTTCAATCGTGAGGGAAATATATCACACAAAAAAGAGTGGACACGACAGCTTTCATGGCATAGACTGTTGGATTACTGAGAGGGGGGGTGAATCAGTAATAGCGTAATTATAATCCTTTTTTTTCAAATGTTATATAAATGTATAATTATTATCCAATAATGAGCAATAAGAAATAAACAATCACATACATACACAGTACACCAGTGTTTTACGTGGAAACTCAAATTGGGAGAAAACCACATAATGTTTTTTCTTATATGTCTTGAAGAATTACATTCATTAGAAGCACCATCTTCCTTTGTTTTCCAACTGCAACTGGAAGGAGGCTCCAACCCTCTGGTTTCTCNATTATCCAATAATGAGCAATAAGAAATAAACAATCACATACATACACAGTACACCAGTGTTTTACGTGGAAACCCAAATTGGGAGAAAACCACATAATGTTTTTTCTTATATGTCTTGAAGAATTACATTCATTAGAAGCACCATCTTCCTTTGTTTTCCAGCTACAACTGGAAGGAGGCTCCAACCCTCTGGTTTCTCAGGCTACAACCTGACACTAGTGCATTTGGGTCAAATTCTGACGGTGTGTTCAACGCAATTGCCACTTTATATTGTCGGGAGAATGACAAACAACGAACCCCCTCAAACGTCATTTCACATGACGTCTCGTTTTCGACGACATCGATTTCGTCATTATTGCAACATCTAGAACATGG